>JAGKTI010037002.1:0-10978 GCA_018397915.1 Birgus latro
CGTGAATGATTGTGTGTGTGTGTGTGTGTGTGTGTGTGTGTGTGTGTGTGTGTATAGTGGTGGTGAGGAGGAGGATGAGGAGAAGGAGGACGAGGACGAGGAGGAGGATAAGTAGAGGGACAAGGAGGAGGAAGAGGAGGTTGAGCTGAATAACTGAAAGGCTAATCCTGACATGAACCCAGTGGACTTCAGACTGATCTTCCCTTCCACTGCAGTCCACTTCCTTCAGGACAGACGCGTGTATAGCCAAGCAGCTCCACCTCCAAGTCATATCAGTGCCACCACGCGAGGGCATCCCACTTTTCTTACGTTTCCCCTTTTTAAGCGATAATAGGAGAGGTTCTTCACTCCCCCAAATTGTACGCTAATTTCGAAACCACAAAAAAATGTTAAAAATTCTATTATTGATTTGCCTAGGGATATGTGGAGGTGTGGGTGTGGATAAGGGTGGGGGAGTGCGTGAGGTGGGTGTGCGTGAGGTGGGTGCGCGTGAGGATGTGGATGTGGATGTGATGGGTGACAGTCTGGGTGTTTTCCTACCAGAGAGACATCAACATAGGCACAGACAGAGGGTAGGGAGACAGAAAATGAGACATAGAGAGGGACAGAGGCATGAACAGGGACACAGAGAGAGACAGAAGGACGCCACCAAGCCTGGACATGAACAGGGACACAGACAGGACACATAGAGACATGGAAAGGGGCACAGAAAGAGGCTGGACGTGACCCAAGCCCTATCAGTAAACAGACAGAGGGAGGGGATGAGACAGGTGGACGTGGCTCATTCCCTATCAGCAGAGAGACAGCGACAGGGAATGGGACAGAGACGGGGACAGAGACGGGGACAGAGACAGACACAGGAGGACGAGAAGCAACCCATATCAGACCGAAAAATGTTGGCATCCATTTCGGTGGAGGTGAACGACAAGAGACCGAAAAGCGAAAAGGGGTCGAGGAGAGAAAATGAATGGGACAACAATGGGAAGGAAAATGACTTGAGAGACCGTGAAAAATGGCATGAAGAGAAAGAAAACAGCTGGAGGGAGGAGGGAAAAAATGGGGACTGGGGGGAAAACTCAGAGGAAAATGTGGAAGTGGAAGATGAGAGGAAAACGTACGAAGTAAGACCCGAAGTGAGAAAAGCCTTCACCTCAATGTTTAGTCCTTCAGGGGAAAAGGCCATGGACGTATCGACAGGGCTAACTATGGTATGCTGCGCCGTGCTTATGATTGGCATATGCTGCGCCCTGTGTCTCTTTTTGAGGTGAGGGAACGGCAACTTGTGGGGAGTCTTTGTGATTCTCAGTCGCAGGAGATTGAGTTGCAACACAAGGACTCTTTGCAGTGTGATTCTCGGTTGCAACAAGGAGATTGGTTGCAACACAGGGATTCTTTGCAATGTGATTCTCAGTTGCAACAAGGAGAAGGACTAGGGGTAACAGATTCTTTTATTTTCCTTAACTTTTTTTTCCTGTCTACTTGAATATTTGAGGTGTAAGTATAGATATGCAACACGGGGAAAGCCTCACGCAATAAGTGTATCGAGCACTAAGTGTATTACTCTCGTTTATACACAGGCTGTCGAGGGCTTTTTTCTTCTTCTTTCTCTTCCTCTTGTTCATCTTCTGCTTTCCTCCTTTTCTTCTTCTTCTTCTTCTTCTTCTTCTTTTTTTTTTTTTGCTGTCGGATGGGTGAGTGTGAAGGTACGAGTGGAATGGTTTTTAATCTGTCAGGATTCCAGGGGCTTGAATGGTAAGTGGATGGGTGTGTGGCTCATTGAACTGGGCTGACTTTGATTGGTATGTCATTCTATATTTACCCCTGATGATGATGATGGTGAGAAGGAGGAGAAGGAGGACGAGGAGGAGGACGACGACGAGGACGAGGAGGCTGAGGTGGACGGTGGTGGTGGTGATGATGATGGTGATGATTTTTTTTTATTTTATTCTTGGGATAATTTTGACATGAAAAAGCTAGACCATAACGTAAGTCTAATTCTCAGTCATAGTAATAAATAATAATAGATAATAAATCGCCCAGGAAGAGGAGTTAGGAAATAAAAGACTGTATGCTTGGCCCTTCTAATAACAATTTAGGTTAATGGTTATGACGGGGAAGGAGGCTTCGGGGTATAATTACCTAATATGCTTCTCTATATTTCTCTCTGATTGCTCTTGGATTATCATTCCTATGCAAAGAGAGATTATTAAGGAATTTCTAGGTCTCTCTCTCTCTCTCTCTCATTCTCTCTCTCTCTCACTCTCTCTCGCTCGCTCGCTCGCTCGCTCTCAATCCCCCAATCTCGCTCACACCATTTTCTCCCAACCTTTCATTCTTTTCCTTGCTGCCTTTATTCCTTCCTCTAACTCACCCAATTTTCTCTCCCCTCCCTTCCTCCTCCACCTAAACCCCCTCCCTGTCCTTCACCTCTCTCCCTCCCTCCTTTCTCCTCCTCCTCCACCTCTTTTTCCTCCGTTTCTCCCCCTTTCCCACCTCCACTCCTACCTCTCTCCTCTTCCTCCTCCCCCTCTCCCCCACCCTTTCTCTCTTTCCTCCCTCTGTCCTCCTCCCTTCAGTTTCATAATACCTAAGGATATAAGGAAGCTGGTGGTGCAGTGGTTAGCTCGTTCTTTTGGCAGCTGGAAAGACGCGAGATCGGCTTGTGAGGTAGGACTGAGAATTTTGAAAGTTTGAATGAGTGGATGTGTTTCGCGTATCAGCTGGCAGTGTTTGTCATAGTTGGTTCATATTTAGCTGGCAAAGATCCCTAGCCCCTCTCTTTCTCCCTCTCAGCTCGGTTGATGGCCAAGTGTCGTCAGATTGGAGGGCTGATTTGACTAGTAACCAAGGTGATTCATTCCTATCTCATTTTTAAGACTTGTCGAATTTCACGCAGCTCGGATTTAGTATTTATACCAGTTCCGTCAGATGAAAACAAATCGACTGTGTCACTGGTGATGATGATGATGATGATGATGGCGGTGGTGGTGGTGGTGGTGGTGGTGGTGGTGGTGGTGGTGATGATAATGATGATGACAACCAAGATTTATGAGATTGGTAACACGATGCAAATTAAACCAAGGCTAATGGAGGCAAATGACCTTAGCGAATTAGCCACTGCAAAGTTAGAGGAGTGAAGATGGGGAGAGAGAGAGAGGGAGGGCAGTGATAGAGAGGGAAGGGGAAGGGCAGGGTGAGTTATGGCGCAGGGAGACGAAGGGTGAGTGTGAGTTGGTAGGGAAGGGTAGCGGTGAGAGGGAAGGGAAGGGAAGGGTAGGGTAGGATAAGGTAGGGAAGGGTAGTGTAGGGAAGAGAAGGGAAGGAAAGGGATGGGAAGGAAAGGGATGGGAAGGGTAGGGTAGGATAAGGTAGGGTACGGTAGGGTAGGGTTGGGAAAGTTGAAATGATGATGATGATGATGATGATGGTGTCGATGCCAAATTTCCCGCTTAACCACAACACATTAGCCTATATATTTCCACCCCTCTCAGGCCCCCACCCATCATCCAGCCTAAGGAACGGGCGCCACAAGAGGGTATGGCAGTCAATGTGTTGGTACCCCTCCTAATACCACTAGGAGAGCAGCTGACTAATGGTGAGTGCTAGCCTTGTCTTATTCTCCTTAACACCTGTTCCTCAGTTATTTAATTTTGGATATGGCGGGTTAATGTCCTTTTGCATGTCGTTTATGCAGTGTGGCGATACTGGAGGGGTTTATATAATACTGAATATGGCAGTATGGTGTAACAAATTAAATCGCCTAAGAAAAGGTGTTAGGGAGTTTTCTTAACTAATCTTAACTTGTCTTATCCTGCTCATACTCTACTCCTTTTACTTCTAAACTTGCCATCTCTCCTTCTTTATTGACAATTAAATACGATGATAGTCACGATGAAGTGCTATGAGAAGGATATGAAGCCCTAGCACTGTACTGTTTTTCTGTACTCCAACGTCACTAATACGGTGCAGTATAATATACAGTACTTCTACACTGTATCAGCACACCGCTATTACACTGCAGGTGCGTCCCATTCACTTATTACACTGATTAAACATTGCAGTCCGATTATGCAAATTCGTATCACATTCTTTCTATCACTATACGATATTCATCAACTCAGGATAGGTCTCAAAGGGCGAGCGAACGTTAAAAGTCACTCCAAAGCTTAATGCAATGGTGTGAAAGAATAAATTGGCAACAGCGTCATCTTAGAGGGGTAGGCGGCCCGAGTTTGTTTACATCCGCTCGACGCGTCATCGTTTAAAAGGCAGATTTAAAGTTCCACTCGGTTACGTTTAATTAGCACAGCTAATATTTCGCTCTAGAAACACTCACCGTATTTTAAAACCATTTTGAAGATCCATTGCTGTCTCCGAAGGTCCCTTTTGATCAGTATTTATACAAACACTCCGAGTCACTTCACCTGTCTGAGAGAACCACCTGTCTGCCGAGCACAGTATTGGAACATCGCAGGCTGCTTGCAGGGAGATACGCTTAATATTAATAATCGTCATGATATCAGCTAAGAGTATCATTGACATATTAAGAGTAGTCTTGTGGATTCGTATAAATATTATGTGCTGCCAAAGTAACATAAAAATATAACAAATTCCCTGGTGACTGTTTTCGAATTCTACCAACGTACCTTCAGCAGTTTGATGTCGATGGCTCAGCGGGATCCCCTGCGTCTTCTAGCCTGGCTTCGACCCACCTCGAGACGTGGGGGGATAAGGAAATCAGCGATCGTCATAGTACTTCTTAGTCCTTTATTCTTCTGATAATTAGAACTGTTTCCTCCCTAGTTTTGTCTTCTTTCCTCAACCTATTCGTATTTGTCATTATTATTTACAAATTTCACTGCATCCGTCCACAGTCACTCAGCTCATAGGCGGAGGGTCTGGTGCCGCAGCCTTCCCTCAGGATGTGTACCGTGTGTCTGTGAGGGAAAACGCCAAGGCAGCCTCCCTCATAGACCTCACCCCCACCGTCACACTGCCAGGTAGGTCCCTATTTTACAGCATACAGTATTTACAACATATTTACAGCATATTTAAGTAGTATATTCCTTTAACTTTAATTTGGCCAAGACTATTATCCTCTTGAAGCCTACACGTGGTGAAGTAGTTGATTATTATTATTATTATTATTATTATTATTTTATTATTTTTACGATTATTATTATTATTATTATTATTATTATTATTATTATTATTATTACTGTTATCCTTGTCCTATTTTCTTCCGTGGCATGGTGCGGGGCAGGGGCGGTGGTTGAGTGCAAGATCACGGAAGGCAACCAAGATGGCGCCTTCCACCTTGATCCTCTGACAGGCATTCTCTCTCTCATCTCACCCCTTGACTTCGAGCAGGCACAGAGGGTGAGCAAAATAATCCAATATACTTTTTACACACTCGAAATTTCTTTTATTGTTGCCAAAATATTATGCTGAGAATAAGAAATGAAATAGAGATGTGTATTCTGAGCAGACAAGGCTGGATGTTTGCGGTGTCTGTCTCTCTGTCTGTCTGTCTCTCTCTCATCACTAGCTCCCTTCCTTTCCCCAGCACGTGTTGGTGGTGGCGTGTCGTGTGGGCGGTGTGGGCGTGGGCCAGGTGAGGGTGGTAGTGGGCGTGGAGGACGAGAACGACCACGCCCCCACCTTCCCCAGGACGCGACACGAAACGCAGATCACGGAAGAAGACGACAGACACCTTCCCAAGACAATCATCACGGTGGCATTTGCACACTAGCGTCCATTTTTCTGTTCATCCAGTGTTTCGCCTCCCGTCATTGAAACTACACACTCAATACACATCCAATACACACCCAATACACATCCAATACACACTCAATACACATCCAATACACACTCAATACACATCCAATACACACTCAATACACATCCAATACACACTCAATACACATCCAATACACACTCAATACACATCCAATACACACTCAATACACATCCAATACACACTCAATACACATCCAATACACACTCAATACACATCCAATACACACTCAATACACATCCAATACACACTCAATACACATCCAATACACACTCAATACACATCCAATNCGCGAGGGCACCAACGCACACCTCACCTACTCTCTGGAGAAGAACGTGGTTGATGAATCCTCCGGGAGCCCCATCCTGGTCATCGATAGTCACTCCGGCCTCATCACGACGGCGCTGTGTTGCCTTGATAGGGAGAAAACACAGCGCTATGTTGTGCAGGTTGTGGCGACTGATGGTGGTGGTCTAAAAGGTGGGTATCGCAAGAAAAAAAGTGATAGTTGTAAGTCTCCAGTTAGTCTCTTGTCATTGAAGTCACCAGGCTCTCTGATGCTTTGACAGGGAGACGATACAAGGCTATATCGTACTGTTGGAAATGAAGGTGTTATTCTCAAAGCTGGATTTTAAAAGACCTTGTATTAAAGAAAGAGTTTCCGATGTTTTACGTCACCCTGCTGTTTTCTTTACTAACTCTCTTGGTTTTCGTGGCTGCCTGATCCAAAATATTACAAGGACTTCCATTTTTTTAACGACCTATACAAATCAAAAGAGTTACGTTTCCAGTAGGCCTGTGGGTGACTGATAAAACATATTTTGAACAGATTTTTATGTCAGGAAGAAGGATCCAAGCGTTCCAAGCCTGCAAAGATCTCCCCTTCCATGAAAATCGAAAAAGAGACAATCAGAATCAAGATCAATTCAATCTGAGACATAATTTGAACGTTTGAAGCCTGTAAAAATCGCCCCATCCATGAAAAGTCAAGAATGAGAGAATCAGAAATAAAATACACTCATTTTAAAGACAGGTTAGGTTAGAGACATTAATTTAACTAGCAGAAGATGGCTGAGGAAAAATAATTCCCCTTCATTCAGGCACAGGCACGGTACTGGTTGAGGTGGAGGATGTGAACGACGTGCCCCCGAGGTTCTCCCGCCCTGAGTGGTCCTTGAGCGTCCCTGAGAGACAGAGTCCGCACCGAGTCCTGGCCACCCTCACCGTCCTCGACCAAGACATCACCAACGACTTCTCTTTTAGGGTCAGATGACGCTCCCTATTTAAGTTTTCTTTTTCTTTTTTACGGTTAGAGTAAGTTCCCCCTAGTTACCTGTCTGACAGCTTACGTTCCTCCACTTAAATGTCAGATGACGTTGAAAATTTAATAGGCTAATCCAACTTGTTACAGTTGTTCTTGTTTTAGCCCATAAGCAGGTACGAGT
Source organism: Birgus latro (assembly GCA_018397915.1). Classification (NCBI taxonomy): domain Eukaryota; kingdom Metazoa; phylum Arthropoda; class Malacostraca; order Decapoda; family Coenobitidae; genus Birgus; species Birgus latro. The sequence goes on from JAGKTI010037002.1 coordinate 7,243, forward strand.
GTGTGTGTGTGTGTGTGTGTGTGTGTGTGTGCCACTACCACTACCCCTACAGATAGTGCCTGGCAGTGGACACGGGTGGCAGCTGTTTCGTGTGGAGGGGCGGGGTGTGGGAGTCGCTGGGGGAGACCTAAGACCCATTGAACCTCTGGATTACGAGAACCCAGATCACAGGAGAGGGTTCCGTTTCAGGGTTCAAGTCACTGATATGGTAAGGACTCAAGCCTGAATAGTAGTACTGAAGCCTCAATGATGGTACTGAAGCCTCAACAGTAGTAAAGAAAAGCTGGTCAACTCTCCCTTTTGTGGTACTCCTGGTCCATTGAGAAGACTGTTTGTGTGATCTGTTTAGGTGGCTGATCCAAAGAATTTCTGGGATATTCATGTGTTTGTTACCAGTCAGACATAAAGCAAAGAGTTATAGGTCCTTATTCTCGTCGGTTAAAGCTCCCTAACACCTTTTCCTTAGCTATTTAGTTTCCTTGTTGCACCGTACTGTCCTCGTCTGTGTTTTGAAGATTCTTCTAATATCGCCTCACTTTACACATAAGGTACAAAAGGATATTAATCAGCCAAATATAAAACTAAGTCGCTAAGGAAGAGGGAGTTAGGGAAAAAGAGAAGGAAGAGGAGAGGGAAGATTGTAATTGTAGTTCCATATGTAATGATTGTTCCACTGGCAATCTCACTCATTCACACTTCCCACGTCTTAACCCGTGTCTGGTCGTGTCAGGGTGAGCTAGGATGGAGCGACAAGTACCACGTAGACGGCACGTGGGTGAATCTGCACGTGGTGGACGAGAACGACAACCCACCCACCTTCACCACCCACACCCACGCCCACCACACCCTCCCAGAAGACGCCCACACGCCCACCGTCCTCTCCTCCTTCACCGCCGCTGATTTGGACGGGGTAGGATGTTCTGTTTCAATGTCTTGCATTATTGACCACACTGCTAACACCTCCAATCTAATGACGTGTTCTATTTTATTTTATTGCTGTGTGTAGAGGACTTTATGTAGTATTTGAGAGACCTCTTGCAAAAGCTTAATTTAACAAGATGCCAAAGCAATACTGATATGTCTCATCCCAGTGTTAATCTCTTTACTTGGTTTTTATTTTACTTGCACACGATTATATTATTTTGCTTGGGGTGATGATGATGATAATAATGGTAATGATAGTGGTGATGGTGATGATGATTTTGCAGGGAGGTGATGTCGTGAGTTACACCATAGACCCGGAGAGTGACCCTGGCGGCCTCTTCAGCGTGGATGCGACGGGAACGGTCCGACTGGCGGGGAGACTGGACCGAGAGACCGCGGAGGTTCATACGGTGCTGGTGTGGGCGACCGATCATGGAGACCCACCAAAGACCGCCACTGCGACTCTCACGGTCAGTAGAATTGCCAGCTGAGCGATTTTGTGGCTAATATAGGTTTATAGGTGAGAGAAACCTTGACAGAGAGACCGTGGACAATCATCTAGTGTTGGTGGGGGCGACTGATCATGGGGACCCACTCAGAACAGCCACGCAACTCTCACGGTCAGAAGAATGCCCAATTTTGTGATTTTTGTAGCTAGATCTAGAGGTGAGGTCGTTGGGGAATCTAGACAGAGAGTTTGTGGACATCCTTAAGGTGTTGTGGGCTCTGGATTAAGGAAACTCACCCACTAAAAAAATTACTAGTCTAACACAACTAATCTAACACTTCTAGCAACAGATCGAGGTGTATTCCTATCTGCCTATCGCCAAATTTTGACAGCAAGCGGTATGAATCGGAGAGCTTATCATTTATTCTGGAGAGTTTATAATTTTCCTGTGATTTCGGCAGTATTGTTAGCCTAGGGATGTTCAACTACCTACCAGTGTCACTTTGATTTACAAGCATTAATTCCATTGCAACCATTTCGTTATAGAGGAAAAAAGAACAACTGTAGAAAAAATAACAACATTACCGCAGCTCCATTCTCTCTCCCAGGTGAACGTGACAGACGTGAACGACAATCCGCCGTTCTTGGGTTCCCCGAGAGAGGTGTGGGTGGAGGAGAACAGCGATCCTGGTGAGGTGGGTCGAGTGAGGCTGGACGATCCTGACGACTGGGGCCAGGGATACGGACCACCATTTTCCATTTCACTCGACCCCGATGCCCCACCAGACGTAGCCAACATTATCTCCGTCACTCTGGACCCCGGTGAGGAATATTAATATGCAGACGATCCTTTACAAGTGGAAATGTTGGGTGGGAGAGAGACACAGGTTAGAGCTTGAATTCTCCATTTTCTTTAGGCCAGGTTGCTCATTAAATGCCATCCTGAACTGTAAGAGTACCTCACTGAGTGCTAAACATACAGTGTCCCATTGTCATAAACTGGTATAGCATATATTTGTATAGGCAGTGTAATGGCCCAGCACTTGCCGATTGAATAATTTCGAGCACCATTGATAGATCGCACATAACAGGTTGATCTGAGCATTTGTGCGGTAAGCTTAACTCTTCTTTTTCATTCACCTTTCACGCACGGCCACGGTGTTGCACAGATGGTGACGGTGGTCGTGGTGTGGGTGTGGTTGCAACAGTGGGTGGGCTGGACCGGGAGGAGACCAAGTGTGTGTTGGTCCCTCTGGTCGTGGCTGATAACGCGTCCCTCTCAGCCACCGTCACCTTCACCATCCATGTGTCTGACCTCAATGATAACCCCATGACCCCAGCTGCCAGGACTCTCACTGTATACACACTTAAGGTACAAGCACAATAAACACTTCATCTTCCCTGTCTCCCCTGCCTCGTATCTATGTCCAATTTTGCTCAACCCTCTTAGAATGAAACAGGTAACTCATCAAGATAAAGAGAGAGACACAAGTATCTTCCCCAAACTGAACGGGAGACAGCTTCAAAAAATCCCAAATACTTCTGAAACTCGGGGGAAAAAATTGTTTAGGGTGTTAACCAGAATACTAAACCTAATACCATTACCTGAAAAATTGTTGATAAGTCATAGAAAATGTGTACATCTCATCCACAGAATCCTAAACACGAAGAAGTGGTGCCCCTCGGTCAAATGGTTCCTCTCGGTCAAGTGTACGTCAACGATCTGGACGAGGAAGACGATGCAGGCAAGATCTACACCTGGAAACACCCACACCCTGGCTTCTACCTCAACGCCTCCAGTGGTCACCTGTCCATGGATGCTAATACACTGGACGGCAGGTGGGTTCTGGTGCGTGTGAGATTTTTGTCACACCTTAGGGCCAGTCCACACCAAATTATTGCTGCTGCGTGTGTGTACGGGAGAGAACTGTGGCTTAAAATGATGCAGAAAGTCATCCGCACCTGCACGAATTTGGTGTGGACGCGAACTTAGTCGTTTTAGCCTCATGAATACAAGAAACTGATATAAAGTCGCTGTTAGTTAGAGCAAGATGGAAGTCGTTATGGAAGACACAATGAGATAACATTAGCTTTACATATCAGACCTTACAATCCTATTCTAACTTGGCAGAATGAAGAATTTTGAAGATATGAATATTTGAATTGACGTAGGGAGGAGTTAGGTGAGTATTTTGGTGATGGTAGTGAGGCTTTACCTGTCTTAAGTGATTTGAATATACTTGATTAGACACATACTTTAGGCACGATAATTACCTTGCCTGTCACCAAAGATTAGGCAGTACTGTCACTGTTTAAATCTCTCTCTCTCTCTCTCTCTCTCTCTCTCTCTCTCTCTCTCTCTCT
>JAGKTI010037005.1:0-10978 GCA_018397915.1 Birgus latro
ATCTCTCATCCTTTATCCTCTTCAAATTGCTATTCCTTTTTAACACTCCCAGGTCAGCCTTTCCATTGTGCTGTGTACATATCATTCTGTCGGTCTGTTTCATCTCTCATCTTTAAGCCCAGCAGTTTCACCTCTGTTCGAGCCGTAAAGAGTACCTTGCTTTAATATAACACAACCTTCACCTTTGCCGTCATACATACCCATTAACCCATAGTCACCTGAAGTAACACCTATGACAGTGCACCTGATAATTTTGCCGTCTCTTCAGGTGTTTGCCTTAATATATTCTGTTTCCATCTGCTGTTATGGCCACTCTAAATTCTGTCCCATTTCCTCCACCTCTTCCCAGCAAATTCTTTCCCTCATTTCACCATGATGTATTTCCCTATTATGCTTCAACTTCTGTATTGTGGCTTCTGTTTTTAATTTTCTTTGGTAACATACTCTCCCAAATTCACACACCAACAACTGGACGCCATCTTTTGAGTCCACGAAGAGACCAACAACTGGACGCCATCTTTTGAGTCCACGAAGAGTCCTTGCCCTCTGAAAATAGTATCTGTGTGTTTTCTCTTCCTCCTGCATATCTTGAACTACCTCCTCCTCCCATTACCCTCGAGGGAAGCAGACTAGAATATCAGTCAGGCATCGCGGTACTCTCAAGGCGGATGTAAGGCTGGTGACGCTTTGATCTTAACTTATTTCACCAGCTATCAGAACCACAACTCATGATCACAATTATTTGTTGACATTTTTACCTGCTAAATGAACGCTTTGAATTAATCCATTTATCCCCACACTGATCACTCTGCAGCATTTATCTTTTCTGATTCTATCACTCCCTCACTACCCCATCACTCACCACCATCCCATCCAATCCCACCCACCTCCTTCTCTGTCTACACCTTTCCATCGTCAGTGTCACCCCTCACACTCATCTTCACAGGGTATACTCACATCACAAGGGTTCGAATCTTGCTCAGGCACAGTAGATGCGATGTTATTACGGCCCTCTCTTGCTTCTGCGAGGCTTGGTAGTATTAATGATTTTTGACAGCCTTTTGTTAAGACACATCTTGGTTAAATATCTTTGTGTCAGGTTGCAGTGGGTGGGTAATGATGAGTTATTATTTTTTATTATTATTACTACGTTTATCATCATCATAATCATCATCATTATTATTATGATGATCATTATAATTAAACATTGCACCCACACTTCCACGTAACATGAAATACGAGAATTGCCTTTTAGTTATTAACACTGATATTACGACCACTTAGAGGTAATGGAGGTCCTTTTACATTATGCATAACGTAACCCACAGCAAGTCCGTGGCGTGGCAGAGAGCCCTAGAATTTCCCCCTCCCCTCTCCCACTCCCCTGCTTCATTTTCCCCCACCTCACCTCCCCCCTTACCTGTGCAGATTTGTGATGGGTCAGGTCGATTTCAGGCGGGGGAAAATGCGGTCATGATTTTCTATTACTGCCGAAGGAACCTTGTGGCGTCTGAACCTACCTCGCGTCTTCAGGAGTTTGGCTCTCTCTTGCATTTTACCCCAGGAACTTTAGCCGTAAACATCAGACCTTTTCTTAACTTTCAGGATGGGGTCTTGTTTAAAAGTCAGGATAGCAGGATACATATTTCACAGAGACCTTTACCTGCTCTTTGTGTCTCTTTGCCTCACCCCCATCAGGTCTATCAGTGGGCGGGCTGGGGTAGGGAAAAGGGAGAAGAGTTTTTGATTACAACACTGAAAAAAAAGAAGGAATTTATAGTTTTACAGGAAGGAAAGGAAGTTTGTGTGTGTGTGTGGGTGGGTGGGGGGGGTGTGGGTGTGGAGGAGAACCCTTGTGGGGATTTGAAAGTGGACAATAGAGGAACAGGAAGGGAACAGGGAAAAAAAAAACACGAAACAGGAGAACCAACATCATCAGTGTACCCAGGGAGTCGAGTCACATCCCCATTTTTCACACAGCATTCAAACCCTCTGATATTCACTGCTGTTTTTCACTGTAATTCACTGTTGTTCCTCTTATCTGTATTTATATTTTTATTTATTTATTTTTATTATTAGTGTGACCGTCTGACTTTACCTGCTAAGTAATTATTTGCTGTATTTTTGAACACAAGGCAGTCTGATTGAAAAGGAGGGCTGGAGATGATGGTGGTGATGATGATTGTGGTGGTGTTGGTGATGACTGATTGTGATGGTGATTGTGTTGGTGATGGTAATGGTGATTGTGGCTGTAATGATGATGATGATGGTGTTGGTGATGACTGTAATTGTGATGGTGATTGTGTTGGTGATGGTAATGGTGGCTTTAATGATGATGATGGTGGTATTGGTAATGACTGTGATTGTGATTGTGTTGTTGATGGTGATTGTGGCCCTGATGGTGATGATAATGGTGATGATGATGATGATGATGAACCTTAAGTAAGCCTCTCTTTATGTTCCTATGAGAAAAGTTTATGTGTATGTATGGAGAGAGAGAGAGAGAGAGAGAGAGAGAGAGAGAGAGAGAGAGAGAGACAACACCGCAGCAGCATAAAACACCATCCTTTTCCACCGGTAACATATCCTCCACATTATCCTCGCCACACCTGCTGAGTTGGATCAGATCTCGCTGAGCTGAAACTGGCCGGTCACCTCAGCAATTTGCAACCCGTCAGAAGTCCATTGCATGACGTGTTTTTAATGTCAGGAAAAGGAAAACAAATGTTGCATGATAATTCTGCTGTCCGCCCAACATCCAGAAAACGGGGAAACATGATTTTTTTGTTTTGTTTAATGAATGGAACACAGATTCATAGGAAGCGTTGATGCTGGTGCCTCAAAAAAAAAAAAAAAAAAAAGATGTTTGCAAATGTTTAGTACGGAGACTGAGTTGCCGAAAATATTTATTGAGTCTCCATTAAACACTTCATTACGATAACTCGGCAAAAATAAAGGTAGCGTAGATTATGTTTTTCTCTCCTCTTATATTTTTTTTCTTAAGATTCGTCGCACCGGGGAAAATAATCTTAGGATCTTTCTGAATGGGGAACCGGTGACGCATTTTCTTGAATTTTGCTCCTGGGCCGATTGCTGAGGAATTTCCAAGAGCATTACAGCGACAAATTTCCCGCGCGAAACATTTCCTGAGCTGGCGAGGCTGAGATGGTCCAATCGCCGGTCCTCACAGCCACCCTGACACTGCACTTTCTTTTTCGAAGGGGGAGGAAGAGGAGGGGGGAGGGGTGAGAGTACGAAGGTAAGAGCAGGGGTATATGGAGTGCAAGGTAACCGGAAGGGCCTCACGGATATTGCTGATTTCCGTTTGGACACACACACACATGAAACAGCACAAAGGTTTCATATTTTTTTCCCCCCTGTACAAGTGGGCAAGGCGCGGTAATTCTTCAGGATGGAGGAGGAGGAAGTGGTAATGCATTTCCTGGTAACTAGAAATGGTAATGAAGGGAAAATTGTTCAGAGTGGTTAGCCTCCCACCAGGACCGGATATTACGCTTGTTAAGACTCCCCACGCCAATCCGCTGAAGGTGGGGCAGCCGCTAGGGGTCTGCTGCTGTTCAGTGGGTCTGCTTAATTCTGCTCTGCTTGTCTGTGTAGGGAGGGGTGCCTATGAGTGGATCTATTAGCACAAACACATAATTGCATCACCGCAGTGGCTTCAATGTTACTTTAATCAGGGTCCACATGATTTATTTAACTTTGGGGAAGCATATTGCATCGAGGAAGTACGGTGCGATCTCCGTTAAAAGTCCAGCGCTACGAAAGATCTTCCCAAATTTAAAGAATATTGTCAGGCGATGGTGAAACAAGGACAAATAAAAACACGTCCCCCGAATCAAGAGTTTAATGAGTTCTCGCCTCCAATTACAAATCCGTAGCGGGACTGGGGTTTGAAGAGTGATAAATAGGGCAGGATAGAGGCTTCAACTGGGACGCTTTCAGACTGGGTTTCATTTTAACGGTGAACGGGATTTCTAGGTTCAATTTGATGGTTGTTTGTAAGCGAGGAAATTAGAGTGACTAAAAGAGAGTCTGGGGGCGTCCACCATCCATTCACTCGATGTAGTACAGTTTTTAGTTGGCTCTGTAGAGTTACAAGTCCAATATTTTCCTGTAATCCGGTAAATGATTAACTGCGCTGGGTAGTAACCATATAACCTGATGGCGCCTGGTGGTTTAGTGAGTTAAGACGCTTCAACTGGATAAGGTCTGTAGGAGTTTACATTCGGTGGGTAGTTGGGTTTTACTGCTCACATAATGCCACTCAGGGGAAGAGGAGGCTGGTCACAATTTCCTTAAGTGTCGAGAATGAGTAGCCAGAACCCGGTCACATGGCTTCTGATGGGGTAAAAGAGGACTAGATAGATAGATAGACCGGTACATAGATAGCCAGATGATAGATAGACTTGGATAGATAGTGGATTTTGTCCCATACATACCAGCTTCTCTTAAAATTCCATCTTAGAAATCTCTCAAGACAGATAGATAAACAAATAGACAGATCGATAGATAAACGAGTAGACAGATAGATAGTAGATTTCCTCTCTCTCTTACGTACCACTTTCTCCAAAAATTTCATCTTAAAAATTTCTCAAGACTTCTTCAGGTGACGGTGGGTGAAATTATATCTGGCTCCTGTGACAAGCTTCAAAGACCCAGGAAGAAATATTGAGGCGGTGGAGACTACCTGGCCCTTCCCTTAGACTCCCTTCCTTACTCTTCCCTCCCTTCCCCTCCTTATCTCTCCCTCATCCTTTCCTCCCTCCTTCTCTCCCTCTCCTCACCTTCGTATCGTCTTCTACTCCCTCCTCCTCACCCTTCGTTCCAGCCTGTTTTTATTTTATTCAGTATCCTTTTCTTTCCCTTCCTTCGTCACATCCCTCCTTCTCTTCCTCCTCTCCCAGCCTCAATTCTCCTTCATTTTATCCTCTATTCCCTTCCCTCTTTCCTTCCCCATTCACTCCTCTCCCTTCCCTCTCTTCCCTCCCTCTTTATTTACTCCATCTTTTCATATATTTTTTCTGCCTCATTCTTCACTCCTTCACTGCCCCTTTCCTCCCCTTCTCTTTTCCTCCCTTAGGTCCTCTCCTCCTCCCTTCCTCATTCCCCCTCTCACTTCCTTGTCTCCTTTCCCTCTCTGTCAGCCCGCCTGCCCCACTCTTGTCAGTTCATGTCCTCCATTTGTCAGCCTGTCAGTCGCACTCCTGTCAACCTTGTCCTTCTGTCAGCCTGTCAAGTCCGTGTCCTCCCGTCATGCTGTCAATCGCACTCCTGTCAGCCCATGTCCTCCTCCTGTCAGCCCACTCACCACTCACCTGCCATATAACCCCGTGTCCCTCACCCTGGCCATGTCCCCTGCCAACACCCTGCCAACACCCTGCCAACACCCTGCCACCCATCCAACCATAACAAGGTGTCAGAGAGGTCAAGGAAGGATTTGACCCCATTTCTCCATCTTCTGTGTTTCCGGGTCACGCTGATTTTAAAAAGTTGTCGCTACTTTCGTTATCAACAAATTTACAGTACAAATAGATAGATAGATAGATAGATAGGTACTTTGATAGATAGATGGATAGATAGAATATATAAATAGTAAAGTTAATAGAATGAGGTGGTCCAGTGGGTCAGGATGCCTTTATTTTCATCCTTACCAGAAGCTTCAGCAATGTTCTCTCTCTCTCTCTCTCTCTCTCTCTCTCTCTCTCTCTCTCTCTCTTCTATGCCACGTGTCAGTCGTAATTTCCCTTCAGTAGAGCAAATCCTTGTTTTTCCTTTTTTCCCCCCTAGATTCAAGACTTAACCTTTTTTATTTCCCCCAACACATCCTCCTCCCAGGTGAGTAAAGGTGTGATTTTTTTCCCGACGCTGAGATATCTAAGGAAAAAGGGAGATGCGACCCCCCAAAATTTCCATCAGTGATCAAGCACGGAATCTTGAAGGAGTGATTGAGTCTCGAGGAAAGATGCGGCAGAGACCAGCGGAAGAGGGTAGCATCAGACGAGACGAGATGAGGTGGTTGTGGGAGTAGGTGTGTGTATATGGTGAGGTGTGGTGTGGGTAGGTGTGTGTGTGGTGAGGAGTGTGGGAAGTTGTGGTGACGGAGGTGGTGGTGGAAGGAAGAAGAGGTGATGGTGAGAGTATGAGATGTGGTGTGGGTGGGAGTGTGTGGTGAGGTGTAGTGTGTGTGTGTGTGTGTGTATGTGTGTGTGTGTGTGTGTGTGTGTGATTAACATTCCATACGGCCGCTGCAGTATATCTAAAACATTCCGTGCTACTCATTACGTGAAATACATAAAAAAAAATACAAACACTTTTACAACCAATCTCATTCAATAAATAATGTAAATATGAATTCCAGGCCGAAAACAATATTGCCAACATTAATTTACCTGCATAATTTGGTACAGGTAATGAAGGCAGGTAAAATTGCACTTCTGTTTTCTTTTACTCACCTGTTTTATTTAATTATTTACCTGGTTTACGCAGCGAAGCACAAAGGAGATTTATTGGTGAGGAGCACGTAGCCATTAAGTCTCTCTGTCTCTGTCTCTCTGTCTCTGTCTCGTGTGTTCGTGCGATAAAAGCATATAAGTGGGTGTATAGGACAGAATCTGGGAGAGAAAGACAGTCGTGAATACAAGTGTGAAAGGACAGGTAATTAAGAGAAGTGTGTGTGTGTGTGTGTGTGTGAGAGAGAGAGAGAGAGAGAGAGAGAGAGAGAGAGAGAGAGAGAGAGAGAGGAGGAGGAGGAGAGAGAGAGAGAGGCACTGTCTGCACGCGGTGTTGGTGATTAAGTTACCAAATTAGTGCGAGCAAAAGGTGGAAGTAATGTGAGGAGGGCAATTAAGGAAGTGTGGGAAGGCGTGAGAGAGAGAGAGAGAGAGAGAGAGAGAGAGAGAGAGAGGCAACAGAATTACGTCAAAGAAAATAATAGGAATGTTTGATAGATCCGGGTTATAGATAAGAGGTTACTAATAAGGTTCTGTATTCACGTCGGGTAAGGAAACTCNAGAGAGAGAGAGAGAGAGAGAGATGCAACAGAATTACGTCAAAGAAAATAATAGGAATGTTTGATAGATCCGGGTTATAGAGAAGAGGTTACTGATTAGGTTCCGTATTCACGTCGGGTAAGGAAGCTCACTAACACCCTGTCGTAAGCAGTTTATTTTGCTTATTACCCGCTACCGTCCTCCTCTGTGTCATTTAAATCCTCCTAATATCACTATACTCTTCATAAATAACATACAAAAGAATATTAACCAGTCGTATCCAAAAATAAGTTGCCAAAGAGTATGAATCAAGGACAGACTCAAATATACTAAAAACCAGGAAGCAAGAAACAGGTTGCAGTTATTGGCATGTGAAGGCGGAAGTGTATTGCAACTTCTTCTTCTGCACCATCGTCATCTTCCTCTTCTTCGTCTTCATCTTGTTCTTGTCTTGTTTATTCTTGTTGTTGTTGACTCATTTTGCTCCGTTTCAGTGCTTTTATGCTACCAACGACGAATTTTCTCTGATGCATTCCATTTATTGCTTATTCTTCTCATTTCCATCACTGTACAAAGTCTTTCTTCATTCAGTAACATGTACAAATCCCTGAACCAAGCTGAAAAGATTCCCCGTTCACTATCAGCAAGCAACACTGTATTATCTGTATATATAACCTTCTAAAATCGCATTTGTTTCCTTTCTCACAGTCCCATTGGTATATAACTTCTCTTCATTACTCGAGAGATTTTCCGATATCTGGGTTATTCTGTCAGTCCCCTTCTTCCTCCTCCTCCTCTTCTTCTTCATCTTCTTCATCTTCTTCAGCTTGCATGCAGAGGACTTACATACACACAAGAACCTTATCACACAAAGCTTTTACATCATTTTAGTCGTCTTTTCTTATGGACAAGACTTCAACAGCACCCTCTCTCAACTCTTATCCAGGCTCTTCGACATCTCACCCAATAACCATTCATTGCACTCTTTCCATTACTGATAAGGAATGAGGCTGCCCATGAATGCATCAATGAGGGAAGTGTTGAAGGCAGACAGTGTGACCAAGAAGGGTAAGGCAGCAAGTATTGTCTAGGTACACGCAGAAATTTTATAAAAATTGCACAGACCTGAATATCAATACGATTATGCAGAGATATAGTAATGTGCTATTGTGTAAGGGATTAAAGTGTCATCGCATAAAGGGGTAAAGTTCCATCGTATAAAGGGGTAGAGTGAGTCAGGCTTGTGTTAAAAGTTCCATTGTATAAAGGGGCAGAGTGAGTCAGGCGTGTGTTTTAGGGCATTAGCTTCCACACAGGCAGTCAGACTTCATTACTGTGACTGATGTTGTCCTTGGCATATCCTGTTCCCTGTACCCTGCAATCTAGAGTTCTGTGTAAAGGTCAGCTAACACATTAACTCTGCCACCCTCTGCTGCCACCACTAACTCTGCCTCCCACTGCTGCCACCACACTAACTCTGCCACTCTCTGCTGCCACCACACTAACTCTGCCACTCTCTGCTGCCACCACACTAGCTCTGCCTCCCACTGCTGCCACCACCTAAACTCTGCCTCCCACTGCTGCCACCATCCAAACTTCCCTTATCTAATCAGGTCCGATTCTTTGTCTCCTCTTTCCCCTCGGCAAGAGTTCGGGAGTAATGCAATTTCCTCCTCTTCCTTTTTTTCCTCTCTTTTTTTTTGCATCCCGAAACCACATAATTTTCTTTTTGCTCTGAGAATTTTACATATTTTTTTTTTTAGGTCATCCAGGGTCCAGCATACGAATGAGATGTAAAAATGCGGTTATTTATATATGTCTATCTGTCTGTCTGTCTATATTTCTTGTCCATCCAGGTGCTAGCTACACAATTAAGGTAGATACACCTGCGTAGTAATATATATAATTAGCAGTCGCACCTGGCAATCATTGTGTGAGAAAGACCATGTTTGCCTGATGTCCTCCACCATTGTAATTAACCAGTAGACACAGGCATCACCAGGATCACCACCACCATACAACCACTACCACCATAACACCACCACCATAACACCACCACTACTAACCCTTCCATATGACACCTATAGTGATTTATCGTGGTAAACTCCAGCATAACCACCACAACTACCGTTATTCCACTGTAAGCACATACAGTATATCAAGAAATTCAGTATATTCTACGTAACGATAACAGTGTGGTCTTAGAGTAAAATTTAAGTAAAGAGTCTGGAGAACTGGTGTGTCGTTCTCTTGTCGGGAAAAAGTGACATAACGCTCTGTACAGCCGACGTAATTCTGTGCGGTACATATCAGCAATAGCCACAGTCACAGCTACAAACTTTTGGCCTTGCTGCTGTTATCAGTGAGTGGCTTACATGTTATGCTTAGCCTGGAGCTATTTTTATTCCAAACACAGCTAAGATAAATTATGAAAGGTGAAGGAAAGGAACACAAGGAACGTGGTGGAGGGATGTGATAGGAGTGCATGTGGTAGGAGATATCGTTACTTAATAGGCATAAATGTTTGGAGAGTGTTTTATAGAGGCTACATTTTCTCATCAGTAGTTTCCAACCCCCATCCCCCACACGTACATACAGACCTCCCCTCTAGATTGTGTTTTTCTTTTTCGGATAAAAACTGTTGTATATTAACCCCCAAAACACGGCTAATGGCACTGGCTGTTGGAAATCAGGTGTTCGGGAAAGTGATGGTCATGTTCTGTTGTCACCATTGCGTCATGCAGGTGCAGGGGAGTCTGGTGGACGGCATTGACAGTCTGCAATCGTCACAGGAGGATTAGGAATGGTGAGTTCTGATTCCACATTGTTCGATTCACTTGCCGCTGCCGCCGTCCCCCTCTGCCCCCTGTTGCCTTTACCCCTGCCAAGCCATCCACTCGTGCAAGGAGGAGAGATTAGGTGAAAGTGTGATTGGGAGGGAACTGGAGGTGACCGTGTTGTCATTGTTGAAGGGGAGATGATGCTTGAGGACCGAAGTTACCTTGTGGAGAGTAACATGCACCTGAATGAAATAAGAACAGTTTCAGTATAGGAAATAAGTCTCATTGCAGAAGTAAAGACTGATATTCCTTTAGTGAGGTAAGACTGTAGAAATATAAGTGCAATATTTGTAAGTTATCAGAAGGTAAGGAAAACTATGGCACTTTACAGAAAATAACCGTTTAGATCAAAACATCTGTTTAGAAATGAGTGCCAAAGCTTGTTGAGTATTTTGTACATTTATTGAATATCCTAGGTGGTGTAGGTGGTGATATATGATGGTTTGTAAATAAGCAGTTTTTGTAAATATCACTGGGTACAGGGAGCGGTACGCCAGATTTTTACTCCAAGTTTTGGAAGTTAATGTGTCACGCTTTACAGATCTTCGTAATATTTAATTATATGCATCAGTAAACAATACAGATTATTAGAAGAAATTTTTGTCTGCGGGTTTAAAGATGCACACAAAAAATAACGCGCGTGAAGTGTAGTGCCATTTTAAGTGCATTTTCACTTTGCCAGGATAGACTTCTCTAATATTAATAATAGTAGTTATAGCACCAGGTTCAACTGACACGTGAAAATACACATTATCAGATTAAAGGCCTATGCTTTATATGTACTGTTGTGTATTTCTGTCTGGTCAGTCATGAATGATAAATATCTGTAATGTACGTACTTTTAGCTATGTCACCAAAAGAAAAATGTGTAATCAAGGTAGCAGGAAATCCCAGGGCTAATGGGGAAGTAGTGACCCAATACATGAACTCCCTGTCACCACAAATAACATTAAAGATGAAAAGATAAAAGTAATAAATAAAAAAATAGATAAACAAACTTCGCTAAACTAAAAGGGTCGAGCAATGGTTACGCTAAAATGCTTCGAAATTGTGTCATGCGTTTTTGCTAATGTAGACGTAAATATTCAAGCGGGTTCGGTGGGTTCATTGCTGGCTTAATTATCTGAG
>JAGKTI010037006.1:0-10978 GCA_018397915.1 Birgus latro
ACGTCTCACTCTACGTCACTCGACCCGCCCCAGCATCTCCCCAGGACAGACAGCTGTCTTGTTTACAGGACGGAACTACTGACCTGCCTCTCTGGAGTGGTCGAAGTCATGTTGTGTCTGGGGGAGAAGCAGAATTTGAAAGTTTGCGTGCTGAACTCTACAATACTGAGAGATTAATTGTTAAATCCTTGTATCATGTAACGTCCTTTTTAGTATTTCATTGTTGTTATATCGACGAGTTTTATCAGGTTAGGCAAGCTGTCTTGTTTTAAAGGGAATGATAAAGACCATATTTGACCTTTACTATTCAAAAAATTTATCGGTCTAATTAAAAACATCGAAATAATATACTGAAAAAAAAAAATCGTCTGTCCGTAGTCAAAGGATTATTTTCAAAGAGTGTGTTGGAGAATGACTAAGTGGATTGTCCGTACTGTCAGTGATCAGTGTAAGGGTACTCAGTGTACATACTGTAATACAGAATATAAAACACAACATAAACACCGCACATAATCATCAAAGGAGACATTTCAATGACCATAATGTCATCAACTGACGAGGTTCCCTGGCATCTCTTCCTGGGTAGGTTCACTATCCATAAGGCGCGGTAACTTTCATTCACTTCCAAAATGAAATACATGAAATAGCAAAATTGATACAATATTTTGGTGCAATAAGCAAAACAAAAATCACTTAGTATCGCCGTGTTAGAAACAAAGCAGTCGAGGTTTTGACCCTTAGAGACAACAGCCCTCACAACACTACCAGTGCCACAGCACACACCCTTTGTCGATATACTGTTAGCAATATACAGCGAGGCCCTTGTTGTATTAAAATGACGGAAAATACATGAATCGTAGGACAAATCCAAAAATAAGATAAATAAATGTTCATAATTTGGACGGTGTTCCTGTCTATCAGAAATATCAGTGGTTCCCTTAACTGAGAGATAAGTCCCGTAAACCGAGGAGAGTATCTGGCAGTAACAGGAATAGGACATTAAAAATAAATCGCACTAATGAAGGGTTAAAATCTTTTAATCCTAGTTATTCCCTTCACTGTGTGAGAAGCTTCTCTTAAGCTGAATAAATTCATTTATTGTTTACGAGAACAAAGTAAAAGCGAAACAGTATCAGTCATTTATTTTCATAATTTCAAAATCCTCCAGTATCAAAGGCCGCGCCAAATTCAATCATGATTTGTAACATGTATACTGTGTCTGTGATAAAATATGTGGCTTCGTGGTACTGTACCTTAGTGAACCTTGCCAGGCTTTGATCTTTCGAAATAATCTGGTCACACCGTCACTTTTGTTGGCTTTCATGCACTGATGATCAGTAGTGGGATACTTGTGACAAAAGGTTAGCTTATATTTCACAAAGAGCAATACCGGTAGCTGTATGTATCATGATTTCGATGAAGCCTGTTTTCCAGTCCAGGCTGTAAGAGATTTTTACAACAGTGACAAACGATCTTTTTCTTTAGGAGGGCATATTTGCACCAGCGATACATTGCCTAGTGAATGTAGTCCCTTGTAAGTGATATTTGTTCAGGAACACTTTCCACAGTTTTCGAAAACTTGCAAGGGGCAATGACCGGGTAGTATGTATTGTTCGTATAGTGTGGGTGTATAGAATATTTAGTAATCAGTGTGTTTGGTATTACACGGTTGCAAATGTGTGTGTGTGTGTGTGTGTGTGTGTGTGTGTGTGTGTGTGTTGATAGGAACATGAATGTTTGTGTGATGTGAAAAGGCATGGAGAGATACTTTTCCTTGAGGGAAGGCAGAGCTGGGTTGTCGCTAAGATACCTCGGGCTGTTAAGTCAGACATCTCTACACTCTCTTCTTTCCGCAGTCTACCTTAAACCCATCAGCATCAACTTCTTCACTACTATAGCGCCTAGCTTATCTTGTTCTTGCTAGGGAGAGACGATTTCATCCAACTATAAAGAAGCTTCTTTTCCTATTCTTGCTTCGGACGCACAATTTCTTCCAGGTATATGGAAGCTACTTTTACTGAAGAGGATAATTTTTACGTCGCCAAATATCCTTTCCACAACTTATTTCAGGCCAACCACTCCTCGCACCGCGTCTGAAAAGTCTGTCGAACACGCCACATCAGATGGCTCAATATTTACTCCTATATGGATCAAAATGAGGACAAAAATGGATTTTAAGTTGTATCTGGTGTTTTACTTCATGCGCAGTACGAACAAAGAAATTCTTTTTCCTATGGCACTGATGTCAACGTAAGTTTTGTACAAATTTAGTATCCTTATCGACAGTAGTTCATGAAATGACTCATTTGATTACAAAGGCTTTTCCTATTTTTCCGTTTTCTGAGGTAAAGGTTTATCGTTTCCTTCATTCTATCCTGACATACACGTGAAATTCAATTGTACTCGTACATCTCTTCTACAGATTTCCCTCCCTCTCGCTGCATCTCTGTTTGCCACTCCGTTACACTGATTGTTTACCAGCTGTGGTATCATTTATGAAAGACATAACCTGCCAATATCCATTTCTGAGTTATAATTTGGGCAATTACTTTTTCCTATTCATGCTCAGTCTTGTCAAGCACAACTTAAATGCTGCATAACATCATGTATACATGAGCTAACATACCTTTTTATAAGAGCAAATCGTCTGTATTTTCCTGCATGCAAATTTCAGACGATTTTGTACGACGTTGTACAGTACAACTGCTGTGACTGGGTTAGACTCTACTTCCACCAACTCCTTCATAGCCTCAAGTCTGAGTACAAGTGTCACAAATTATGAAAAAAGTACGACCTTGGATCAAAAGGGTTAAAATTTAATATCTGTCAGTAGTGTTGTTATGTTATTGACTGAATATAAGGCAGTTATTTGTATCGATATAGTTAGCTCTATGGAACAGGATACAGTTGAAAGAATTACCTGGTATGAAGTCCAGGTGATATACCTTATAAGTTGTTACTGAGGCGAGCGAGTAATACCGGTAGTGGTGCCTCATTCTCTTATTATCTTATCTCTTGTATTTCAGGAGGAGTGATGT
This sequence comes from Birgus latro, assembly GCA_018397915.1. Lineage (NCBI taxonomy): Eukaryota > Metazoa > Arthropoda > Malacostraca > Decapoda > Coenobitidae > Birgus > Birgus latro. The sequence continues at coordinate 3,039 of JAGKTI010037006.1, forward strand.
TAAAACTGGGACTCAAAATTTCTCACATTCATGTCACTTGAGAAGTCAGATTAAAAAAAAAAAATATTTAAAAAAAAAACAGATCTTATACCTCTCAACTGCCTTTTTCCCTCAGTTTTCCCCTGCCTTCATCTACCACCCCAACACTTCCCCTGCCTCCTTCTAACACCCCAACACTCTCCCTGCCTCCATTTATCACCCCAACACTCCCCCTGTCTCCACCTACCACCCCATCACTCCTCCTGCCTCCAACTACCGCCCCGGGACTCCCCCTGCCTTCATCTACCACCCCAACACTTCCCCTGCCTCCAGCTACCACCACAACACTCTCACTGCCTCCATCTACTACCACAATACTCCCCCTGCCTCCATCTACCACCCCAACGCTCCCCCTTCGTCCATCTACGAACCCAACACTCCCCTTCTCTCCCCTCTTCCATTTCCTCGCCCTAATGCACCTCCTTCCTCCATTTCGCCATCATTCTCCCTCCCTCCTTTCCCCAGCACTCTTTCCCTGCCTCAGCGCCCATATCCTTCCTGTGAATAAGAGGAGACAAAAGGGGAAACTCCTGCCAGAACTACTGTGGGCAGATAGTATGAGGAAGGCTGTCTCAATATCGCCAAGCAATTTCTTTTAACTTAGGAGACGGACAAGCCGTAAGGGGGATTCATGCATATGTGTTGATTGATGATGTGGTTCACATTCAGTTCCCTTTGTCTGCTGTTACTTTCATAAACTGCTCCTTCCCTTACCTTGTTCCTTTGTCCTTCCTTACTCCTCGTTATTCCCTTACCTGTGACTCAGATTACCGTGCCCTTCTCTTCATACTCTTTTCCATCCTTGTGTCCCTCTTTCGTGTTGCCTTTTATTGCCCCCTTCGTTCTCTGTCTCTTTTGTCTTCCCTCGTCTCTGTGCTGCCATTACTCATATTTATTAAGGTGTATGCATTGCTGTGTGCAAGGAATGGAAGGAGAATATAAGAGAGTATGGATTACTTGGTTCAAGGATTGTGTGTGGAAGATTGGAAGTTGGAATGCGTGTATATATGCGCCGACAAAAGATCGTGCGAGCAGTGTGAAAGAAGAGTTCTGGGCAAATCTGGACGCATGCATAGAAAAGTTTGAGAAGAGTGAACGAGTGTTTGTGATTGCAGATATGAATGGAAAGTGCGGTGTGCCTGCAGAAATGGATGAGAATGGCAATGCTCTAATGGACTTTTGTGCAGGGAAGGGTTTGGTGATAGCCAGTACCCTCTTTAGGCACAAAATGATCCACAGGAATACATGGCGAGTGATGAGAAGGATGGCTGGAGAACTGAGTGAACGGAAGGCAATGATTGACTATGTATATGTGGGATGAGAGAGTGGGAAGATTTGTTCTGGATGCAAGAGAACACTGCACAGAGGTTGGGAAAATGGACTCTCTGACAACCATTGTGGTGGTGAAAGTCAAGGTACAAATGAGATAGATAAATACACCAACAAAAGGGCAAGAGGAAGCAGTCCATACAAGAGGGGTAGAAATGTTAAAAAATATGGAAAAAAAAAAAAAAGGACAGAATACAAGAGGCAAGTGGAAGAGCAATTAGTTAAATATGATCTGGAACGGATGGGGGAAGTGGAAGGTGTGTGCAAGATATTCACAGAAATTTATACGTGGCGTGAAAAGAAGACGAAAGGGGCTGCAAGGAACAGCATGGTGGAATGAAGAGGTGATGCAAGCTGTAGCGCTAATGAAGAAAGAATATAGTGAGTGGATGGGAAGCAGAGGTATGGAGGAAGTCGATAGACGGAAGAGAGAGTTATATGTAGATAGGAAGAGAGAGGTGAAACGATTAGTAAGAGCGGATAAGTGGATGAGGAATTTGGAGGGATTTGGAGTTTAAAGTGGAAGGAATGTAAGAAAATATTCTGGAATTAGGTATAGAGAGTTGGACGGAGTGATAAAGAAGACAGTAGGAGAGTGAAAGATAAAAGTGATAGACTGATAATGGAGAAGAGAGAGAAAATGTGAGCAGATGGTGAGGACACTTTAAGGAACTGTGAAAAATAGAGAATGAAAGTAATGCGAGTATAAGTGGCTGGGGAATGGATGGAAGAAGAGGGGTGGTGAGAAGGGAGGAAGAAGATCAGTAGGATGGAAGTATTGGAAGCAGTGAAGAAAGTCAAAATGGGGAAAGCCCCAGGAATTGATGGAGTGTGTGGTGAAATAATGAAGCAGGGGAGAGAGATAGTAGTAGAACGGATATGGAAAATGTGCAGCTTGGCCTGGGAGTAAGGTAAAGTCCCGGAGGATTGGAAGTCAGGTATAATTATTCTACTGTACAAAGGAAAAGGGGAAAAAGAAATGTGTGGTAAACGTAGGGGCATTTGTCTTCTTACTGTAATAGGGAAAGTATATGGCAGGATACTTATTGACAGAGTTAGGGAAATAACAGAGGAATTAGTTGGAGAAGAACAAGGAGGTTTTAGGATGGGATAAGGTTGTGTAGATCAGATATTCATCCTTAGGGTCTTTAGTGGAAAAGATTCTAGAGAAGGAAAAGAAGCTGTATGCAGCCTTCATGAATTTGGAGAAAGCATATAACAGAGTGGATAGACAAGGAATGCATTATGCAGTAAATGGGAAATTGTTGAATGTCGTGAAGCGTACGTATGGCGGTGCTAAAGGCTGCACTGTGTGTAGATAGTGAACTAAGTGAATTTTTCTGCCTGAATGTTATATCGAAACAGGGATGTGTCATGTCTCCATGGTTGTTCAGTCTTTTTATGGATGGCGTTACAAAAGAGATGCAAGGTAGAGAAGTGGATGCTGGAGTGCCCTACTGAGAGAGGGCAGGGTTTGGTATCTTCCAGTATTGTTGTTTGCCGATGGTACAGTATTGTTAAGAGAAGACGAAAGGAACTGCAAGGAGTTTTGGTGAGTATGTAAGAAATGGAATCTAAAGGTGAATGTGGGGGTGAGTAAAATTATGGTCTTCGGAAAAGTGAAGTCATTGAATGTACAGTGAGGATGGATGGTGAAGAAATGGAAAACGTGAGTACATTTAAGTACTTGGGTAGTGTGATGAGTAAAGATGGAAGTTTGGAGGATGAAGTGCTTGAAAGGGTACAACAAGGAAGAAAGGTGGCTGGTCCCAAGAAAGCAGTGATAAGAAATGGGAAAGTGAGCATGGAAGTACAAAAGATGCTGCATGATAGTATTGTGATACCAGCTGTAACATATGGAAGTGAAGCTTAGACCTTGTTGGAAGGACACAAGTCAAGAGTGAGAGCGGTGGAAATTAGTTATTTGTGAGGAGCATGTGAAAGTACACAGATACAGCCTGACAAATGAGGAAGTGAAAGAGTGTTGTGGTGTGGATGTAGCTGTGATAGAATGTGTTATGAGAAATAGAATGAGGTGTTTTGGCCGTGAGGAGAGGATGGAGAGCGAGAGACTAACTAGGAGAATGTATATGAGTGAAGTGGAGGGAGGGGAGGGGAGAGAGAGAGGGGGGGAGGCCGAGAATGAGATGGAGGGATGGAGTGGAGAGGTTTATGAGAGAGGAGAGTGTAAGCTTGGGGGAGGGCAGCGAAATGGTAGGGGTGACATAGACGCGATTTGTTTATGGTCACCCCTTACGGGATTGAGGCATCTTGCAATAGATAGATATAAAGTTTTTCAGTGATGCACAATTAGGAGATGATGAACTGATTAGGTCAGCTATGTCAAACAGTCAAAGGTCCGTGTCATAAGTCGACATAGTTTGTTCTTGTAGGTGCAATATCTCCTGAACATCTCGACGGATTGCGACCAAACTTTTGTCAGTGATACAGTATGAAGGGTCGATGGAATAATTAGGCTGGCAAAATCAGTGGGCCAAAGATCAAGGTCATGTTATGTTAAGTTATTGTATCCTTGTTGGCACGATATCTTCTGAACCCCTAGACAGATTGCCAGGAAAATGTTGTCAATGATACATTATAAAGGGACGATGAACTGATTAGGACAATAAATGTCATGGAGATTAAATGGCGAGTTAATGCGCAAGGGTTGGGGGAGGCATACAATATATGTCATCACCACCATAACAAGATTCGGTCCATTTTCTTCTGCACAAAAAATCATTTACAAGATACAGTTGCTTGGAATAATACTCTAGTCATTACGACTTTCCTCATTTCAGCGTTGTTTTGCGTATAAACTTCCTCTTAGCTCTTCTGTTTTCACCAAGACCATTTTCTCATGTTTTGAGTGTCTTCTACAACATCAGCCGTATAAGTCATCTAGATCCGTATTATACTTGGTTCTAGAAGCTATGTTGTATAAGAACAGTTAATAGTTTGTTGTATGAATTATCAGTATAAAGAAATAGATATATCTATCTATCTATTGCCAGACGCCATAATCCCTTAAGGGGTGGCCATTTGACTTTATTTGTTTTACGGGGAGCTCCACTAACCCTCCACCATCCCACTTGTTGACACGTAGGGAGCACGTATGCTTTGGTTATATGGTTACCACCCAGCGTTGTAAATGGTTTCTTGGCTAACAGAAAACCATTTGGCTTGTCACTCAGTGTAAAGCCACCTGTAATGGAACGAAGAGCAATAAGAGTGACGGACAAGCTGGAAGAAATAGGAAGAGAGGAGGGCAGGCACAGAAAATGAATGATAAAGGCTAAGGAAGAAGTAGGCAGCACTACATCAAGTGAGTGGATGATGGTCGCCACCACCTACCACTAAGAAATAGATACCATACATACTAATATTAAATGTAAACGACAAACCAATAGCCTAGCAAAATACTTAGTTCAGGAAAACAGGACTAAAACTCGGTCGAGTCACGTCTTTACCACAGAAATATGAAAATATAAGTGTGCAAATTGCGCTGAAAAGGAATAAAGGAGAGAAAAGAGAGGGAGAAGGAAAACTCCAGAGGAAAACATGATGCTCCAGGTACACTTTTCTGTTTTTTTTTTATCCTACTTCATGTTCTGCTTCTGAAAACACATAAAGGGTAGTGTAGTTCTGAAACACTGGTGCAATCATAAATAATTTTCTTCTCTTATTAACAGTAAAAAATTCTATTGTTCCACACAAACTTGCTAGTTTCTTATTTTGTTAACTAAATTTCATATATTTCTGTAGTAATTAGATTAATTAATTCACTTACCTTTACTTTGGTCTCTCTTTCTCATAGGCCTACAGCAGCCCAAGCTTTAGTACATATTATCTTATCCTCACCAATGCCTTACCATTTATTTACTATATCCTCACACCCCCACACAATCATTTGATCTTTTTCTCCTCTCTGTCTGTGTGTCTATCTGTCTCTCTGTTTCTGTCTCTGTCTGTCTGCCTGTCTCTGTCTGTCTGTCTCTCTCTGTTAGGCCAAAATCGCCATCTGATTTAATATTTCGTTCCATTTTCGTGCTAATTCCTGGTCTTCCCACAATTTTTACTCCATTTCTCTAAGTATTTCCACCAGCTTAATTTCACGTAAAATTTTACTTATTCAGTAGTTATTTTTACATCCACCTTCAACTATTTGTAGATGAAAGTCACCCTTCTGTTCAGTATTTTCAGTACTTTCTTCTTCATCGTAATCTCGTCCTCCTGCTAATTTTTACATGTGTCACCTTTTGCCTTTACATTCCAATCCTTCCCGTGGGTCAAAATCTTCCTCTACCTTCCATTATGTTACGTTTTACCTCGGATTCGAAACCCTCCCTAATAGTGTTCCGTCTCTCTGATGTGCTTTATCAAATATTAACTTATTTTTGTAATAAAATTTTCATTATACTTCCCTATTCCTTCACTACAAAATACGCCCCTTTCTCCTCTTTCTGATAGGCCAAAACCCTCTTCGGTTTGAGATATCTTTCCTTCCTTCCTGGAATGCCTGGCCCTCCCACCATTGTGTTCCTTCCCTCCTTAATGACGTCACGCTCTGCCCTTTTTATAGGTTATTCACCTCCCATAAAAAACACGGCCCTTCCCCCCTCTCCTACTACCCTCGCTTCTGATTCAGTAATAGTAATTAGATGAACTTTTTATCCTAGAAATATTTTTGTTTCCATGAAAGACAAGGAAGAGAGACTGCATAATGCTCCCATGGCTTTTGTTCTTCCATTAACAGCAGGTTTTAAGTAAACAGAGAAAAAAATTCTTAAGTTAAAGTTGCGTGTTTGCCTACTCGGCTAATTCCTCCCATGGCATGCAAATTAACTAACTACACGAACACTTTTTTGCCACACCACACACATGCTTAATCCAGTGCGTTTAATGACGATGGCGTCTATTTCATTCTAATCAAGCAGCCAACAGTGATCAAGATGGGTTTGGGAGACTCTTAACACCTGTCAGGGAACGCCATATACATTTCCTTCCTGCCATTCCAGACGATTTTCTCAGCTCACGAAAGACTTTCCGAACTGGAGGGTCATGCAGTACCTGAATAAAAATGGCTGGTGGCTGCTTGATTAGAATAAAATAGACGTCATCGCCATTCAACCCACTGGATTAAGCCTGTGTGTGGCGTGGCAAGAAAGTGTCCGTGTAGTTAGTTAAATTGTATAGCATGGGAGGCGGCAGGCGGGAAGGAACACACTCAACTTTAACTAATGATGGTTTTTCTTCGTTTATTTGACATCTACTTTTAATGGAAGAACAAAAGGCAAGGGAACATAATGCACCCTCTCTTGTTTTTCTTTCAAGCAAATAAAAATTTTATCTAGGACAAGTTGATCTAATTAAAATTACTGAATCAGAGGCGAGGGTAGTAGGGGAGGCAGACGGGTAGTGTGTATGGGAGGTGAAGAACCTGTCAAAAGGGCAGAGCGTGATGTCAGTATGGAGGGAAGGAACACAGTGTTGGGAAGGCCAGGCATCCCAGGAAGGAAGGTGAGATATCAAACCGAAGAGGGTTTTGACCTATCAGAAGAAGGAAAAAAGAGGCTTATTATGTAGTGAAATAACAGGGAAGAATATAGAAACTTTTATTAGGAAAATAAGTTCGTAGTTCAAAAAGCACACTAAAGAGACGCAACACTATTAGGAAGGGTTTCGAATCCGAGGGAAAACGTAACATAATGAAAGGATAAGGAAGATTTTGACCCACAGAAAGATGAGAACGTCAAGGCAAAAGGTGATATCTGTAAAAAATAGTAGGAGGAAGAAATTAACATGATGAAGGAAGTACTGAAAAATAATATGAACAGAAGGGTGACTTTATCTACAAAAAACTGAAGATGAATGGAAAAATAATTATTGAATAAGTAAGATTTTACACGAAATTAAGCTTGTGAAAATACGTATGCAAATGGTGAAAAATTTTTGGGAAGACCAGGATTTAGTATGAAAATGGAACGATATGTTAAATCAAAGGGTGATAATGGCCTACCAGAGACAGACAGATAGACAGAGAGACAGACAGACAAACAGACAGAGAGGCAGACAGACAGACTGACTGACTGACTGACTGACTGACTGACTGACTGACTGACACAGAGACAGAGACAGAGACAGAGAGAGGAGAACAAACTGAAAAGATTGTGTGGAGGTTTGTGGATATAGTAAATAAATGGTCAGACGTTCGTGGGAATAAGACTGTATATTATTAAAGCTTGCAGTGCATTAGGCCTATGAGAAAGAGAGAAAAATAAGGTTAAGAAGTGAATGAATTAATCTAATTGCGACAGAATATAAATGGAACTTAGCTGACAATATGTGAAAATGGAAAGTTTGTGTGAAATATTAGAATGTTTTATTGTTAATAATAAAAAATAATGATTTATGATTGCACCAGCGCATCAGAGCTACTCTATCCTTTGTGTGTTTTCAGAAGCGGAACATGGATAAAAAAACAAAAGTTTGCCTGGAGCATCATGTTTTCCCCTGCAGTTTTCCCTCCCTATCTCTTTTCTCTCCTTTGTTCCTTTCCTGTGCAAATTTCA
>JAGKTI010037007.1:703-10978 GCA_018397915.1 Birgus latro
TTGATTTGACCCCAGTGGGGCTAGTTTATTGGACACCCCACACCTCATCCTGTGAAGGGGCGGCGTCAAAAGAATACATAGATAGAGCATCATACAAAGAATTTAAAAGGGGTATCCAAAAGGAAGGCAGTATCTCAGCGAGATGCATTCCTATCTGCATTACAAAAGTCTTACAATAGTATATCAACATAAATATAACTCATTTTATAGTATCAATAAACATAGGGTGAAAGAGTTGAACGAACTGATCACACATATATGAAATAAATTCTCAAGTTGACAAACTGATAATAGTTGTATTAGGATAAGTATATTTTAGGGGCAATTGTTGTGTTACTGAGGAGAGGCAAATAATTTGTATTTCCTCAGTATTTTTCTGACAATATCATTTTCTAACATAAATTTTGCCTGACTCTCTATTGTCTTAAACTGAGCATTCGTGTACTCACGTATGAGTGGACATTCCAATAAATAATGCTTCAAAGTGTGTTTGTTGGGTTGTTCACATACTTTGCACTTCCTCATCAACCTGCCAACCCAGTTCCCAGGGGTAACAGTAGCCAAGCCTTATTCTTGCATGTACAGAGTCAGCCCACCTACTTGTATGTCTGCCATATACGTAACTTGTCGTCAATGCTACTGTGTTGTAGTAGTGTATGGAAGTGCTGGTGTCGTGTTCTCTGAGTCTAAGGTCAGTCACCCTTTCTTTTTGTATGGTCAAGATCTTTCTTTTAAGTTGTCTAAGTGAAAGTCCCAGGTCATAGTCACAAGTGTCGTTGTTAGAAGCCTCCTTGGCTAAAATGTCAGCTCTTTCATTACCCGGGATTCCAACATGTGAGGGGATCCAAACAAATTTGACCATTACACTGATCTCCCTAAGCTCTGCCACAATCCGCCTGATCCTGTGAACAAGGTCAGGGTATGTGGGGTGAGGGTCAGAGAGAGATTGCAGAGCAGACATGCTGTCTGTTAAGATGATCGCATCTTGTTTCCTCAGACAAACTTGTTCCAGTCCATTCACAAGTGCTACAAATTCGCACTGGGTGGATGAAGCCCAGTCATGTAGCCTTGTGAGTGTCTCAGCTCCATGAACAAAGCTGCCCCCACTTACAATGGTGACAGCAGCCCCAGCATGTCCAGTCTCTGTGTGAAGAGAACCGTCACAGTACACTTGGTCTTTGTCTTCCCCTGCCAGACTTGATATAAGTGTCATAAAGTCATCTTTGAGTGTATACGGCAGAAGGTCAGCTTTTTTTGTGTCTAATTTAGTGAAGGCGATGTCTAGTGGTCTCTCCTCCCAGGGCGGCAGTGGTTCACCCCAGTCCCAGTCTCCTAAATGATGATCTGTGATTTGGAAGTTGACAAGGTTTGCAGCAGTTATATGAGTCCAGTCCCTGCCAATCAAATCTTCTAGCCTTAATAAATTTAAGAGTTCTGTTTTAGGTAGTGTGTCTCTCTTGTCTCTCAGTGCTCTGACTCCTGTTAGTGTATTTATCTCCTTAATCCGTTCTGGGATAGAAGATAACCCTAATTCTAGTCTAAGATTAGACACTTTAACATTCTTTGGGCATGCTAGAATTAGTCTCATTGCTTCATTCTGTATTGTGTCAAGTTTGTTAAGTTTATCAGCAGGCAAACAAGAGAGAACTGGAGCGTGATAATAAATGACTGATCTTATATATGCAATATACATCATTTTTAAAACTGGAATAGAGGCCCCCAGACCCTTCCAAGACATCACTCTAAGAGGCCTAAGCCTTTTCATACATGTTGTCATGACCAAATCAAATTCAGCATTCTTTCCCCTAATATTCCCAACATATACTCCTAAATAAAGTCAACTCTTTTCAGTGGACTCCCTTGCAAGTAAAGAGGATTTACATAATTGGACCCTTTTGTTATGTATTTGGTCTTTTCGGCTGATATAATTAAGCCTAGCTCATCACACATCTCTCCCAATAAATCTAGTGATTTTTGCATATCACGATGATTCTTGGCCTGAATTAAAATATCATCTGCATAACTGATGCAGCTCACACCATTTGGGAATGTTAAACTTACTATTTTATTCATCAAAATATTGAATAGTGCGGGACTTAACACCCCTCCCTGTGGGGTACCAAGTTCAAGCTCAAATGTGTTAGATTTCTTTCCTTGAAAAACAACATAAGCAGTTCTGTGGCAAAGATAGTCTTTAATCCAGCCAAGTAGTTTACCTTTCACACCAAAATTCACCAACTCATTATATCATGATTAGCCACATCAAAGGCACCCTTTAAGTCAAGAAATAGTGAAAATTTACTATTGGAATTTGCAAGATATGATATAATACATGATGTTGTATTTCTGCCAGAAATGTAACCATTAAGATTTGGGCTTAATAAATGCCTAACTTTATGTAACAACCTGTTTAGAATTATTCTTTCAAGTGTTTTACAGAAGCAAGACAATAAGGAAATAGGTCTCATTGTAATAACAGAATTTTGAGTTCCCTTAAAAAAGGAGACAAATTAATAATTCCAACGAACTGATACTTGATTTTAGTATTATTACAAAGTTTACTGTTACTGCCAGTAAATTAAGAATAAGGCCTCATTAATAATTAAAATTATTTGGTATCGCTGCCACCACCCAGCAGTTGCCGGGAAAAAAAAAGAATTAATGTTATTTATGGTTTAGTCCCATACGATGGAAGAGGGACAAGGCCTATGTCAATAACATGGTAACGTGATCATTTTAGAGGAGCGCGTGGTTCTTTAGATGAACATGCTTTGTGGGCCATCCCGTTCTACTTGTACTACCCCATAGGATTATAACCAAACACACTTGTCTACTATCTACTTATCTATATTAATGTCCTTAATTACACAGCAATGATATAGTTTCAAACCAGATTTAATTACTAGATCTTAATCACTTGTCTCCATTACGGCAGAATAATTGACAGAGAATGCAAGATCTATTCCACACAAGCTTCTCCCGACTGCACCATAGAAAACCTTTTCAACAGGGGTAACTCTCATAAACTACTCCACGCACGGTCGCACAAGGACTCGTGGCAAGCCCCAGTTACAACGGGTTACAACGGTTTACTACAATTCTACAGAAATCAACCTTATTTCAACTGGGTTACACCACATGACATATCTAGGATAAATATACTTAACCAAAATTATTACACTATTGAACTCAGTGCTCACAGCACTGCACACGGCGGGACAATACACTTTTCCGCCTTCTCACACACCTTTAACCAACATATTACATTTGTTTTATAAGTAATTAGCTTACTAAGTGGACCAACCGACCTTGACTATACTGTGCATTGGAAATAGACTATGTGTAAATTAGTGTAAAGGGCTTTCGGGCACTGGACTTGTGACTCTCAAACAATGGCCTGCGCAGATTCCATGACCCGACGCCATTTGCCGGCTCTGAAACACGAGCGTCCACTCACAATGAAGTCTTTCTCGAGAGTCAGGGGTTTGATAATATGCTCAGATATCTTACTTTAATTATAGTTATATCAACAACTAATTATGATGACGTATAAGAGAAAAATACTGTAAATACGGAGCTTTACCTGAAACACGAGCGTCCACACCCAATGAAGTCTTCCTCGAGAGTGTCGCTCCCTGGGCACGCGAGAGCTCCCCCGCGAACATCCGCTCCGATCGCACTGTCTGGCTCTAACTACAAACAGTTACGTTACTGTCACCAGGTTATAACATCGCACCAGAATTTGCAATAAACACGTACGCATTACTCTACTTATAAAAATATGACTTATGATGAGTTAAATTTTGTGGCAATAGAATAGGTTTAACAATGGAACATACGATGCCTGAAATCACGGTTTGATACAATTTCCTCTCTGTTTAGTTCGCCGCGCCAACACATGATGCAATCACTGATATCTATACTAAATGAATTAATTTTCGCGGTCATCTATGCCATTCATCAATAGTCTGGCTTTACTTAAGTTCTTAAACAACGTTATTCAGTAGAACAATACGGCTACACTAGCCCAAGTACAAAAATTCTGAATTCTAGGTATAAATATGACTACTCGCCAATATAAGCACCAAATTAACTCTCTATGCGGTTCAACTGAGGCCAGATGCCTGCCTGTCCCTTCCAGTTGCTTCTACTAGTAAAATCAAGCCCAAAATACGATTTACAAAGTCCACTTTACATTTCAACACGGTCCAGAATATACACTTACCACTTACATAACCTAATGTAAATCACATATATTATATACTTAACCTATACTTATACTAACTTAAATTACTCTTATACTACTTATATGTAAAAAAAAATGGCATTACATCATGGCTGTCACAGAACTTGCCTTAGGAACAGGAACTATGACAGCTCTTTTCCATTCATCGGGAATTTTACCAGTTTGGTAGCTAAGATTAAAGATACTGAGCAGTGGGTTGCCCTTTACTTCAGCCATAGCACTAAGAATGGGATAGGTTATGCCATCTTCACCTGGGGCACTAAATTTATTGTTTTTCAAGGTTCTTTTAAGTTCAAATGAGGTTATTTCTTTACAAGTGTCATCCTTCAGTGCTATTGCTTGTTCAAGTTGTTGGTGAAAGAAGTGTAGCTTTGGTGTTAGTTTATTCTGTATTCTGAGAGGGAGGTTGGTGAACTTGGAAGCTGACGCCCATTCATTCATGAGGGTTTGAGCATACTCTTGTGGATTAGGATGAGCTGAGGTTTGGTTTTTAACACCTCTGGCTATGTTAATTTTTTTCCAAATGATAGCTAATGATGTGTCTTTGTCAATATTGTTCAGAAATTCTATCCAGTATTTTCTCTAGCTCTAATTTTCGCCTGTCTTGCTCTTTCAGCACAGGTCTTTAAAATATTTAAATTAATGTCTGACCTATCATCCTTCCAGTACTGTTTTGCTACCTTGAGGAAATTTTCTGTAACTTGAACCTCTTTGTCATCTTTATACCATTTCTTCCAGAAGTTCTTATTACTATTACCAATATTTCTACTTTTAGTTTTGTGTTTATTCTTTGTTTTGGTTCTGTCCTGCTGTGACAGAAGTTGTTCAGTAAATTTAGTTAGATCATTTAGAAGAGAGTTAATGGTGTAATTTTTTGGGTAAGCTTCAAACCAATTATTCATATTCTCTAAAAATTTCCCTCTACCTTTTACAGATAATTGTAGCCTCTTCCTCCAGCCAGAAACTTGCCTTTTTTTAACATCAAGTGTTGTTAACAATGCAGAGTGATCAGAAAAAAGATTGATTTGTTGCACAGAACAAGTTCGATAAGGTTCATTGTACAAACAAACATAATCTAGTCTACCTCCTAAAATATGTGTCGGTTCAGGCTGACCTATTAGTCTTAATTCATTACAAGAATTAACATAGTTATACCATCGACGTCCATTGGTATTAGTGAGATTATGGCTGTTAGGTGAGGACAAGGCCTCATGATTGGCGTTTAAGTCGCCCATCATAAGAGTTTTCTCCTCATACAAGAAATCAGGAAAGTCATGTGGGTCCAAGCTATTACTTGGAACATACAAATTTACTATATTAATGATGTAATTGTCTAGATGTATTTTTAGAGAAATATTTTCAGTGTTTAGACCAAAAGAACAATAAAATCTTTCCACAGGAATAGACTTTTTGACATATGTAACTAATCCTCTAGCAGAATTTTCAGTGCAACTGTGAACGTGTGGAATATAATCTCTGAACCTAGGACAAAAAGATTCATTTACTCTAGTTTCCTGAAGACATATTATATCAACATCATGAGACAAAGCAGAATACTGAAGATCTACAAGCCGCTGATATATTCCATTAATGTTCCAACATAATATCTTAATACCTGTTCCCACATCCTGGCTAGACCTATCCATTGTTCAATGCTGATTTGCCATTAAATTCTTCTACCATTCTTTGTAAATTTTCTGCTTGGGCTCTAGCTTTTACAACTTCAACTAGGAGACACTGGGCTAGTTCATCTGAGATAGTATCTAGTGTACTGTTAATTAACTTAGCAGTGATGTTCTTTGGCAGTACAGGCTTACTCATTACCACCTTTCTGTCTAGTTTCTTTTCATCTGTTTTATTTTCATCTCTAGTAGTTATGACATTACCATTGCTACACTCATTTTCGGTTTCCATTTCTTTTGGTGTTGTGCTTACGTCAGTTTGATTGGTTAGTACAAATTTGTTTGAAACAATTGAAGCCAGTTGAGTTACTAGCACACTTATCTGGTCCTGGAGCTCAGTCTGTTTCTTTTGTTGTTCATGCATAATTGACATCAGTTTAGCAATATTTTCTTGCATTATGTTGAACTGTTCTATTGTAGGAAAGCAAGGCTGGGTGCTGTTGGGTGTAACCGGTGTCTGCTGCTGGTCATCTGCCTGGTGGTTGTTCGTCGTTAGTGCTGAGGTGTTTGACTGTGGAAGGGTGGGGGAAGCAGCAGAAGCAGCACCTCCCCAGGCCCACCCTCTCTGTCTCCACTGAGGTACCTGGGTTGCTTCCTGATATTTATTTGTAGTGGCGGCAGCTGAAGGGTTGGTTATTGGTAGTGAGCTTTGATCTTTTGTTGGGGCAGGTTGGGGTCGAAGGGGTCGGGGTGGTAGAGCAGCAGTTGACTGGCTCCCCCAATCACCCGTTTGCCTGGTCCAGTCAGGAGCAGCGAGGACAGGGCGTACTGGGCAGGCGATGGAGTGGGCATTATGGTCTCCTTTACAGTTCACACAGCGTGGTGGTACCTCAATGCCAGCATTGATTTTTTGCCTGCAGCTCTGAGATTCATGCCCACCAGAACAAAACCTGCAGCAGACCCTCCGTTTGCAGGTTGGAGCCTTGTGCCCCCAGCGGCTGCACCTCAAGCAAAAAGCAGGTGGTTCCCTGTAGACATCTACTGGATGGGGTGAAAGAATAGGAGAGAATCTTACAGTGTCAGGTACTTTCCCTTTCCACAGTGCCACCACTTGTTCCCTTTCTTCACCCCTAACTGTATTCCTCTTTGCCCAGTGCACTTGAGGGTTGTTGAGCACAATGTCCAATTTAGCCTGTAGGGGAAATCTCTTGATGATAATTTTTGTCATGATATCGTCAGGATTAGGAGGTATTAATCTGACTCCTTTCTATCCCTCCTGGGTAAGGAACGTCACATCTTCCTCTCCTTCTGCTCTAATGTATGGCCTGTTTTTGCCCTTTACATAGGTTATCTTGAGGTCTGGGTGTGATTCAGCCAGCGAGAGAGTCCAGCTGAAAAATTCTTGTTCTGATATGGCAGAGTCTCTTGGCAAGTAGAGTGGAGTAGGACCTTTCTCTCTTAATGTATTCTCTTGCTGTAGCTGTTCTTGCTTCTCCCTCTTTTTTTCCTTTCGTTTTTTAGAGCTGCTGAAAAACGGGGTAAATCCTACATCTTCCTGGCCGTCTCCTCTGATTGTTTTAGGGCTGTTGGAGTTATTTTCTTTTATCTCCCTCTGCATTGTTTAGTCCAATCTGTTGTGAGCTGATTGTGCTACAGTTTCCACATTCATCATTATTTCCAGAAGGTTCAGTAGCAGAGCTGGTGTTCTCAATTACCTCTGTCATGGTGGCGGTGGTAATGGAAGGTAATTATAAAGGTTATCCCTGCATTAAGTTGGTGGCGTCACCGTTGCCATGACAACTCTGGACCTTACTGCGCATGCGCGGCCGCTTCAAACCAAGTCGCGGGGGAGGTATGCTTGGGAAACCCAACTTTCACAAGGCAAAATAAACTAAGTCCAACAACACCTCACAAGTACATTAAAGTCTTTGTGTTCTTACTGCTCTTACACGCTGCTTGGCCAGCTTCGACGGCTGAAACAGGTCTAGAAGTCCAAGAAAGTGGGGAAGAAGTGGGAGGCCTCTACAACCGCCTTCACTGTTTACAAACAGAGCAGAGAGAGAGAGAGAGAGAGACGATCAAAAATTCTCGATATGCGAGTCACTCGTGACTGGACAACGATAATAATGATTGACGAACTTTGTTTTAAAGCTGAACAGAGGGAGAAAAAACAAATTTAAAACAGAAAATCCATGCACCAGGTTAAAGGTGTCCTCCATTAAGAAAAAAAAAGTCTATTATAATAGTTGGATTTTAACTGCTGTAGCCTAAAGTTTGGGGGAAACTATTCTGGGGAAGAGAATTCCAAAGAGATGCAGTTCGGAGAAGAAAAGATTTCTGACAGACAGAAGTTCTGCTATATGGCAATGTGACAGTCAAGAGCGCTGCCAGATGTCCGTGTAGCACGGGGGAAGGTGTGGAGAGGTGGCACACAGCATGTAACTTCGTCTAAGCATTGCCATGAAGTCTCAGTAAAATAATGCAAGAGAGGCAACGTTCTTTCTTTCTTGTATGGGAGGTAGTTCATCTGTAAATGCAGGATTATTAATAATTCTTCAGCTTTGTTCTGAATTTTGTCCATTTGTTTTAGTGCAACCTCTCCAATCACTGCACTTAACATCCAGCAGTTTATCATGTCTACAAAATGGTAATCCTAAGTGTGCGTCCACACGTGTGCTCGAACGTGTTGGCAACATGTAAGCAACACCATACCGAAAAAGCTGTCCAGAAAATGTTGACAGCACTGGCTACAAACATGTTGGCAGCACCGATGTGGACGAGGCAGCGTTTGGGCTGGTCAGATACATGATGGACAGACACAGTGCAGAGCGGACAGGATGGAGTAGACCCAGGAGCAAACGGTAATGTTAACTGAGTTATATCGGGCATAACCAGTCTTATGGGATCCCACGACACCTATCTACAAGGACAAGGTAAACAAACCTGACCCATGGAAGGAACTTGCAGATACCATGGGAATGGATCGAGCTTAGGTGGAGAGGAAGATTTGGAGTCTATTGGCCCAGTTCAGGAGAGAGATGAAGGTGAAGGAACGAAAATCTGATGATCGAACAGACAACGTGTATAGTCAGCCAAAAAAGTCGTGTCGTCGTTGCGAACCTCGTAAATATTGGAACAGGTAAGTCGAAGCAGCAGGGATACTCTCACAAGTCTGGCAACTGTGTAAGACCCGACTGGGGGGGGGGATGGAGGAAGGGTAATGGAGGGTGTGTGTGCTCTTGTTATTGTTGGCACCACAGTCAAGCAATAAACCACAGAGTAAAGGTGCTAAATGTGATATTACACCTGATTTAATACCTATAATAATGCCTATAACGTGTGGCCAAACAAGTGTTAGCAGAATGACCAGGTGATACCCTTCCCCCTCCCCACCTTCCTGCCACACCCCGTCCACCGGGTTTCAACTAGCCACAGAACATCTGAATAAAGGACAGGCAGCTGTGTTTTTGCTGTATGTTTACCCTCTGAACATGACACGATATATTATATACGATGTGTGGTGTGGCACAGAGGCATGCAGTGCCTTCACAGTAAAAATGAGAAGAGCATTTGTTTCCACGAGTAGTCAGTGTTTTGGTAAAGGGGTGAGCAACATGTGTCACGGAAGGTTATGAAATTAAGATATACACCCACCAGCAAACAGCTATCTTCACACTCATTCAGTTATCTATATTGGGTGACGGGAAATAGAAGGGAGATTCATATTATCACTGATAAACACTGTTTTATAGTTTCATAATCATGACGTTTCTTTAAATTCCAAACACTCGTTATGAAACGTATTCCACCGTTATTCCGTCCTCTGAAGTATTCCAAACATCAAAGATGAAAAAGACATAACATCCCATGTATATGAAACTGCAGTATATTTAGATTACATGTAAACTCATGACGATGCATCTGTAGACATTTCGTGACATAATAGTGATAAAAGCTGACTATAACCCTATTACCCAGTATGTAATTCCCAACAGTTTCCACCTGACAGTAATACATGGTATATAAAATATGTAGGATATGAAAACATGTAGTGAGGTAATCTATGCATTTTCATTTCCTATAAAAGTAAAGAAACAAATACACAAGTCTAGTAAGATGTCCAGCCACCATGTGCATCAATAAGCTCATCAGTTCTTCGTGGCATGGACTCCACAGGATTGAAACATATATTAGGGCGGCGTCTCAGTCCTTCCCAGACTTGATTAGCATGTCGCGCTACAACTTGCCGGGACTGTTCTTCACCAACATCCCATTTACAAGTCATGATAGCCCATAGGTGTTCTATGGGATTTAGGTTACTACTTTTGGGAGGTTGGATCATTGGATGTTGCTCCAGTCACAGTTTAACAGTGTTTCTTGTATGGACACTGCTGTTGTCGTGGACAA
>JAGKTI010037008.1:0-10977 GCA_018397915.1 Birgus latro
TGGGATGCTAACTTACGAGAAGACGTGAGACAAAAGTTTTTTTTTTTCTCTGAATAGTAAACATTTTTGCTCCATTTTGTTCCCTAAAATTGTGAAACCTATAAATTTTCGTGTAAGCATACAGCCTAATGACCTTGCCAAGTCAATTTATATTCCTCTAGTTTGTTTTCTGTATTTTTCTGCCTATTTTGAGGGTGGTAAATTACCTTTCTCTCACTGAAAGATTTCTTCTCTTAATATCATAACGTTCCTTAAGCCTTACCTACTATTGCTTTTGGCATAATGGAAGAAACTTACTCAAAATTAAGGGGCATGTTACATTAGCATTTAAACATATCGGCGAAGACATCTGAGAGGATGTGACCGCCTGGCTGCTTGAGACAGTCGAGTAGGGTTGTGTAAACATACCAGTGACCTTCGATCCCTTCCCATAATTGCTCGTAGTTTTTTTTATAGCTTTTAACTCACCGTCACTGACACCGGTACAGTAAAGCAATGTTCAAGGCCGACAGCTATGAAGGGGTTAATGGAATACATTATTGTTTGCATCAATACTCTCTCTTTCCCACACACACTTAAGAACGAACAAAAGAATGAACATAATGTACACAAAACTAAAAGAGACAGAAATAACTGTATGCTCTGTCAGTCTGAAATGGGAAGCGCGATATCTAATGAAGAATGTGAAACTGACCACTAACTTAAGAGAACACGTGAGATGGTAGAGTAATTTTTTCTGATTAGCAAACGTTTCTGTTCCATTTCGTCCCCAAAAATTGTGAAACCCATAAATTTTCATCTAAGCATACAGTCTAAAGACTTTACAAGTTCAATTCATATTCCTCTAGTTTGTTTTCTGTATTTTTCTACTTTGACTTTGGTAATAATTACCTTTTGCTGAAAGATATCCTCCTTTATCATGATCTTCGAGAGAAGTGAAGCCAGTGAGTGTACAGTGAGATTGGATGGGAAGGATATGGAGAATGTGAGTGAATTTAAGTACTTGGGCAGTGTGATGAGTAAGGATGGTAGTCTGGAGGGTGAAGTGCTCGAAAGGGTACAGCAGGGAAGGAAGGTTGCTGGTTCGTTGAAAGCAGTGATAAGAAACAGGGAGGTGAGCATGGAAGTGAAAAAGTTGTTACATGACAGTATTGTGATACCAACTCTGACATATGGAAGTGAAGCTTGGACCCTGTTGGAAGGACAGAAGTCAAGAGTGAGAGCAGTAGAAATGAGTTATTTGAGAGGAGCATGTGGAGTCAAATGGAGAGACAGACTAACAAATGAGGAAGTGAAGGAGCGTTGTGGTGTGGTTGAGGACGTGATGGGAAGCGTTAGGAGAAACACGTTAAGGTGGTTTGGGCATGTGGAGAGGATGGAGAGTGAAAGATTGACGAGGAGAGTGTATGTGAGTGAGGTGGAGGGGGCGAGAGGGAGAGAGAGGCCGAGGATGAGATGGAGGGATGGAGTGGAGAGGTATATGAGAGAGGGGGGTGTGAGTTGGGAGCGTGGTAGTGAAATGGCAGGGGACAGAGTGACATGGAGGCGATTTGTTTGTGGCCACCCCGTTCGGGATTGAGGCATCTGGCAACAGATAGATAGCTAGATCATGATCATCATGTTCTTTAGTCCGTATTTACGACTGTTTCTGGCATAATGGAAGAAACTTATTCAATGTAATAAGAAGTGGATTTCATTTCCCAATTCTCCAACTGGAGCCCAGGTTAGGATAGGTTAAATTATTAGGTAGTTAAGCAATGTTAGGCTAGGTTAGGTTATCAGTCGCCTAACCAAACTCCACCCTGCCACCCATGTGATCGAGTTGTGAGCAGGAGGTGTGGGTGGGGGGACAGACTCATACTAGTTTACCCGTGCCTCGCTCACTAGCTTCGTGTTTAAGCCAGAGCTATCGTACGAATTATTCTAAGTACTACTGTACCACTGAACCATTCAGTTGTGGCCCGGATATACTGAAGGTTGGATAATCCGTGCCTGGATAATCAAGCTTTCACTGTATATATAAAAGTTAGGAGGCTGTAGCACGGGCAGAACAGGGTGGTACTCCTGAGGGGAATGAAAATGCTGGTGATAGGGAGAGCTGGAGCTCCTGTTTCACTAGCTACCTAACCATCTCCCTTTGCTGACCTTTTCAGTGTGACAGTAACATGAAGAGTAGACCAGCATACTCTCTCAAACACTTTATCTTATGCACTACACCACATGCGCTTTACCTATCACACAACGTATCCCACTACATTACAGTGGATGATGCCAGCAAGGGCATGCGGCCAGAAAACTTTGCCCTCGCTACCTAGTGGCGGACTTTTGGGAGGAGGCGTGATGGGGGTTCCACTGGCATAGACCATGGGTCCAAGGCGAGATGGAGCTATAATCTGTGCTCAAAGGTACAGGGCATTGTGGTTCCCAGGCTGCCGCTTCCGCCTAATGGAGAGGGGCCCAAACCTGGGAACAAGACCCTGGGAGGCTGCGCTATCAGTGGGTGCATAATGGTGGGGCAGTTGCAGTGCCAAGGCGCACTTGGACGGCGTCCCTGCAGCTGTCCTGCAGGGTGCCCCAAGGCCACTACCACAGCTACAGGTAAGCTGATGGGCTTGGGGCCCCAGATCCATTGCCAGGAAATGGGAATGTACAGTGGGTGGGGCCTGTGGTATGTTTACCCCCCTTTATTATCACTGACTATGACTAAATACAAGAATAAGCATCAAAGCAAGCCTGAGGACATTAAATTGCCCAAGTGGATGAGAGTGGGTTCATGGAATGTAGGAAGTTTGAGGAGAAGAGCAGGGGAAGTTGTTGAGGCATTCAGTAGGAGGTGGGTGGATGTGGCATGTTTGCAGGAAGTCCAGTACAGAGGTAGATTAGTCAGAAAGATTATTTGTTGCGGAGAAATGGGTGGAAAATATTATAAATGTTATGAGAGTAAGCAACAGGATATTAGTAGTGAAAATTTTGTTCAGTGGAATGATGATTGCAATTATATCGGCATATGGTCCACAGGCAGGCTTGGATGCGGTAGAGGACAGATTTTGGGATGATTTAATATGTGCAGTAAGTGGTACGGGGGATGATAAGAAAGTCGTTTGGGGAGGGGACTTATTTAGCCATGTAGGTGCTGCAGCTCAAGGTTATGAAGGAGTACACAGGGGATGTGCATATGGAATAAGAAATGCGGAAGGGGAAAGAATACTTGAGTTTGGGGAGGCAATGAATAAGACTGTGTGCAACACATTTTAGGAAAAGAGAGAGTAGGTTGAATACATACGAGTCTGAGGAAAACAGCAGTCAGATACATTATTTTCTGGTCAGCAGGGTTTATGGGAGGTTAGTGAGAGATGTTACAGTGATAGGAAGTGAGAAGTGTGTGCAGCAGCACAAACTACTGATTTGTGACATGGTGCTTACAGAATGAGTGATGAAAAAAAGGACATATCATAAATGACAGGACCAACATGCCTAGCCCAGGGCTCCTATGCTCTTCACGGGGCAACACAGGATTAGATGAGGGATGGATGTACCTAGGAAGAAAATCTGAAAGCTGGAAAACCAAGCAGTAAGGGATGCCTTCTACAGTGACATGAGGAGAGTGGTAGTTGAAGAGGGAGTCCAAGACAGAGGCATTAATGAACAGTACAGAACCCTTAAGAACAACCTCTTGAGAGTTACTGATGCAATATACGGTTGGAAAAGAGGCTCACCAAGACATAAAGTAACTTGATGGCGGGATAAGGGTGTAGAAGCCGCAGTTAAGGAGAAAAGAAGGCTTTTCCGGGAATGGAAGAAGGGTGGTAACGAGGAGGAATACTTGGCTGCCAAACGTAGGGCTAGAAGACAGGTATAAAGGGCGAAGCCTGAGTCAAAAAGACTTTTACTTGATAACCTAAATCATGTGGGAAGGAAAAATATGATATTAAGGAGGCAAATAAGGTGAAGAGGGAAAATCGGAATATCATAGGTGAGCAGTGTGTGAAGAATGATGAAGGAAGGGTAGTGGTGAACGGTGAGGATACTAAAGATGCATGGAGATAGCATTCTAGCTGACTGTTAAATGAGGAGTTTGACTGGGACAGGGAAGGTTTGGAGCCAGCTGATCCAGTGTTTGAACCTTGGCCTTTGATTGACGCTGTTACTGTGAGTGAGGCAGTAGACAAGATGCGGGTGGGGAAGGCAGCAGATGTGTCTGGGTTGACTGCTGAAATGTTAAAGCCCTCAGGAGATACAGAAGTGAGGTTAGTCACTGACCTGATAAATATGATTATATATGAGTGTGTTGTCACTGATGATTGGCTGAAGAGTGTGACTGTAAATGTGTACAAAGGGAAGGGTGATGTCCTGGAAAGGGGAAATTATGGAGGTATAAACCTTTAGATCAGATAATGAAGGTAATGGAGAGAGTTCTAGAAGGTATGATTAGAGAAAGAGTGAATATTGATGAGGTGCAGTTTGGATTTATGCCAGGCATGGGGACCACTGATGCCATATTCATTGTTTGACACCTTCAGGAAAAATATACTGGAAAGAAAAGGGAACTGTATTTTGTTTTTGTTGATTTGGAAATGGCCTTTGACAGAGACCTTAGAGAGGTGGTGAAGTGGGCAATGAGAAAGCTTGGGTTGGAGGAGTGGCTGGTTAGGGTGGTTATGGCCATGTATTTGGGAGCTTGCACCTACGCAGGAGTGAATGGAGATTTGAGTAATGAGTTGTCCGTGAATGTTGGCGTGCATCAGGGGTCAGTTTTGAGTCCCTTGTTGTGTATCACGGTACTTGAAGCCCTCTCACGTGACTTCAGAAATGGTCGCCCGTGGGAGATGTTGCATGATGATCTGGTGTTGATTGCAGAGAACGAAAGGGAGGCGGAGGAAAGACTTAGGAAGTGAAAAGATGGTATGGGGCACAAGGGCAGATAAAACAAAAGTGATGATATCTAGGGTTGGTGGTGGTACAGTCAAAGAAGAGGGAGTGTGGCCATGTGCAAACTGCCACAAGGGCGTGGGAAGTAATTCCATCTTGTGCAGGGATTGTGATAAATGGATGCATAAGAGATGCAGTGGCATTAGAGGAAGGCTACGAAATAACGCTGATTTTATGTGTGCAGCGTGTCGGGGAGAGCAAGTGGAGATTGTCAGGCGTGAAAGGATTGAACTTGCTGGTAAATCTTAAGTATGTAGAAAAGTTCTGTGATTTGGGAGACATGTTATGTGCTGGAGGTGGGTCTGGAGCTAGCTCTGTGGCTATGGTGAGAAGTGGTTAGAAGAAGTTCAGGGAGCTGTTGCCTCTCCTGATATTGAGAGGACTCTCCCTACATGCTACGGGGTCTTTGCATGCAGCATGTGCTAGCAGTGTGATGCTGTATGGTAGTGAGACCTGGGCAGTAAAGGAAGAGGATATTTGCAGGCTCAAACGTAAAGAAATGACAATGATTACGTGCATATGCAGTGCATCCCTTCATGCAAGACCTAGATGGGCTGGGTTTACGATCGAAGAGTTGAGAGTAAGATGGGACTGTAGTGTATTGGTGTTGTGATAAGGGGAGGTAGACTGAGATGGTTTGGACAATTGGAGAGGATGGGGGATGATAATTGAGTGCAGAAGGTGAGAAGTGTTAACATTGGGGGTGAGGTTGGGAGGGGTAGACTGAGAAAGACGTGGGACGAGGTCATTAAGTGTGACCTCAGGGTTAAAGGACTGAACAGGGAGGCTGCCATAGATCAAGCAGCATGGAGAGCTGCCATTACGTGAACAAGGCCGACGCATGCAAGCATCTTCGAGCCATCAAAACCGAAACGATACATTCATCATTCATAATCCAACCCTACTTTTCTCTATTAGGAGCAAAGAAGCCTGGGGTTAGGCAAGTTGGCCCTGACATTTAAGATGAGAGAGACCAGCCTCACTCATCCTTGAGTGGCATTACGTGAGAAATAAACCCCAACCATCCCTTGGATATAAACGTACACCGGCTCAGTTCGACTGAAACACCTTAATTATCCACTAAACCATCAGGAGCCAAAATTTGATTATATGATTACCACCGAGGGCAGGAATATATATATATATATATATATATATATATATATATATATATATATATAGGAGGAGGCTGTAGCACGGACCGAACAGGGTAGTACTCCCGAGGGGAATACTGGTGGAATGGGAATACTGGTGATAGGGAGAGCTGGAGCTCCTGTTTCACTAGTTACCTAACCATCCCCCTTTGCTGACTTTTTCAGTGTGACAGTAACATGGAGAGTAGACCAGCATACTCTCCCAAACATTTCCTCTAACTATCTTATGCAATACACCACATGCGCTTTACATATTACACAACGTATCCCACTACGTTACAGGGGTTGACGCCACCAAGGGCATGCAGCCAGAAAACTTTGCCCCCGCTACCTAGTGGCAGACTTTGGGGGGAGGCTTGACTGGGGTTCCGCCGGCATAGATCATGGGTCCGGGGCGAGATGGGGCTCGAACCTGTGCTAGAGGGTACAGGGCATTGCGGTTCCCAGGCTGCTGCTTCCGCTCAATAGAGAGGGGCCCGAACCTGGGAGTAGCGCCCCAGGAGGCTGCCCTATCATTGGGTGTATAATGGCGGGGCAGTTGCAGTGCCAAGCCACGCTTGGAGGGTGTCCCTGCAGCTGTCCTGGCAGGGTGCCCCGAGGCCACTACCACAGCCACTGGTAAGCTGGTGGGCTAGGGGTCCGAGATCCATTGCCTGGACCATGGTCTGTGCAATGGGTCGGGCCTTTGGAATGTTTACCTCCCTTTATCTTACCGACTATGACTATGCACAAAAACAAGCACCAAAGCAAGCCTGTGGACAGCAAATCACCCAGGGGGTTTAGGGTGGGTTCGTGGAATGTGGGTAGTTTGAGAGGAAGAGCAGGGGAAGTTGTTGAGGCATTCAGTAGGAGGTGGGTGGATGTGGCATGTTTGCAGGAAGTCCGGTACAGGGGTGGATCAGCCAGAAAGATTGTTGGGAAGGATTGCTACTATAAGCTGTTTTGGCAGGGGGGGAACTGACGGATATGGGGGTGTGGGTGTGTTGTTTGCAGAGAAATGGGTGGAATATGTCATGAATGTTATGAGAGTAAGTGATAGGATATTAATAGTGAAAATTTTGGTCAGGCAGAGGTTGGTTTCAGTTATATCGCCATATGCTCCACAGGTGGGATTGGATGACGCAGAGAAGGATAGATTTTGGGATGATTTAATACGTGTAGTGAGTGGTATGGGTGATGATGAGGTAGTGGTTCTGGGAGGGGATTCAAATGGTCATGTGGGTGAAGCAGCTCAAGGCTATGAAGGAGTCCATGGAGGGTGTTGCCTATGGTGTGAGGAATGCGGAAGGGGAAAGAATACTCGAGTCTGGGGAGGCTATGGACATGATTGTGTTTTGGCAGGGGGGAACTGACGGATATGGGGGTGTGGGTGTGTTGGTTGCAGAGAAATGGGTGGAATATGTCATGAATGTTATGAGAGTAAGTGAGAGGATATTAGTAGTGAAAATTTTGGTCGGGGCAGAGGTTGGTTTCAGTTATATCGGCATATGCTCCACAGGTGGGATTGGATGACGCAGAGAAGGATAGATTTTGGGATGATTTAATACGTACAGTGAGTGGTATGGGTGATGATGAGGTAGTGGTTCTGGGAGGGGATTTAAATGGTCATGTGGGTGAAGCAGCTCAAGGTTATGAAAGTCCATGGAGGATGTGCGTATGGTGTGAGGAATGCGGAAGGGGAAAGAATACTCGAGTTTGGGGAGGCTATGGACATGATTGTGTGCAACACACATTTTAGGATAAGAATCAGCCGGTTGATTATGTATGAGTCGGGGGGAATTAGTTGTCAGATAGATTATTTTCTGGTCAGGTGGGTTGATAGGAGATTAGTGAGGGATGTTAAAGTTATAGGAAGCGAGGAGTGTGTGCAGCAGCACAAACTGTTGATTTGTGACATGGTGCTTAAGGATCGAGTGATGAGAAGGAAGACATATGTACCTAGGAGGAAAACATGGAAGCTGGGAAACCAATCAGTAAGGGATGCCTTTTATAGTGAGATGAGTGGTGGCTGAACAGGAAGCCGCAGATAGTGGCGTTAATGAACAGTATACAGCAGGCGCGGAAAGTATTGACTTTTTTTCCCGACGTCATTCTTTTTCGCATTAAGTGAAGTAGGGTCAATACTACCCTCCCCTGTGATGCGAAATGAGCTGACGCTTTTTCAACGGGAGCTGGCAACCCTTGTTGATAGGTTTGGCACCACAGGAGCAGGCTCAGTAATGTTTGGGCAGCCACAGGAGGAGGATTGTCTCTGTGTGATGCACCACGAGGGCATGTTTTAACTCAAATAACACAGTTATTTGGTTACCTACCACATTCTCATCATGCCTAAAGTAACCACAAGCAAGGACAAACGTGTGGAAGTGATTGCTTTATACAAAGCTGGCCACAAACTCCCATTTATTGCAAATCAGATGGTGTAGACTGAGGACAGTGCAGAGACTGGTGAAGCGGTTCAAGGACAGTGGGGAGGCCATTCCTCCCACTCCACTTGCCAAGCCTGGGAGACCTCGTAAGACAACCTTCAGGACCCGTCAGCTGATCTCAAGGCAAGTTAGCAAGGATCTAAGGCTAACAGCACGGGATTTAAAAGAAAAGAACCCACAGTTGCTGGCAGATGTGTCTGTCAGAAGTGTGCAGCAGCTGCTGCATGACAATCTGGGCTACAGGAGTTTTTGTGCTCGTAAAAAACCACTGCTAACTGCACTTCAGAAGAAAAAGACAGTAAATTTTTGTAAGAAATATCTTGCCTGGAGTGAGGAGCAATGGAAAACTGTGCTTTGGAGTGATGAATCAACATTTACTGTCACTGGTACCTCTTCATCACGAGTGTACCACAAACCAGGCAGTGACCCCTTGGATCCTAAGTACACTTCCAAGTTTGTTAAATACCCAGCCTCACTCATGGCTTGGGGCTGCTTTACATATTATGGTGTTGGTAGGTTGGTAATTCTACCTGCAAATGAAAAAGTAAACCAGAACAATTATTTGGAGCTCTTATGTGATGTTTTAAGTGACTTTTGATAAAACCAAGGCAACAGTATTTATGCAAGATTCTGCCCCAGCACAGTTGCAAAGTCAGTGAAACAGTGGCTAACAGACTGTGAGGTTCCCTTTATTCGAGATTGGCCCGGAAACAGCCCAGATATCAATCCCATTGAGAATTTATGGGCGCACATGAAGCGGCAGCTGCGTAGTATGGACACATCATCTTTGCTTAAACTTGAGGCTGCAGCTATGGAGCAGTTTTAGCCTGTCTGTTCTGCAAAACTATGCCATCAGTCTCCCCCGACGCCTTAAGAAGATAATAAAGGTGAAGGGGAATGCCAGTAAATACTAAATTCAATGGTGAGTGTTAATTTATTTGTTTCTCCTTGCTAACCACAAGAATGTTTTAATTTTTTAAGACGGCGTCAATACTTTCCGCGCCTACTGTAGAGGCCTTAAGAACAACCTCTTGAGAGTTACTGATACAATATGTGGTTGGACAAGAGGCCTACCAAGACATAAAGTAACTTGGTGGTGGGATGAGGGTGTAGAATCTGCAGTTAAGGAGAAAAGAAGGCTTTTCCGGGAATGGAAGAATGGTGGTAACAGGGAGGAGTACTTGGCTGCCAAGCGCAGGGCTAGAGGAGAGGTATACAGGGCGAAGTCTGAGTCACAGAGACTTTTACTTGATAATCTAAATCATGGAGAAAGGAAAAATATGATTTTTAGGGTGGCAATTCAGGTGAAGAGGGATAATCGGGACATTGTAGGTGAGCAGTGTGTGAAGAATGATGATGGAAGGGTGGTGGTGGGCAGTGAGGATATTAAAGATGCATGGAGAGAGCATTATAGCCGATTGTTCAATGAGGAGTTTGATTGGGATAGAGAAGGTTTGGAGCCCGCTGATCCAGTGTTTGGCCCTTGGCCTTTGATTGACACTGCTACTGTGAGTCAGGCAATAAGCAGGATGCGGGTGGGGAAGGCGGCAGGTGTGTCTGGGTTGACTGCCGAAATGTTGAAGGCCTCAGGAGATACTGGGGTGAGGTTAGTCACTGACCTGATAAATAGGATTATATATGAGTGTGTTGTCCCAGATGACTGGCTGAGGAGTGTAATTGTAAATGTGTACAAGGGAAAGGGTGATGCCCTGGAAAGGGGAAAATACAGAGGTATAAAGCTTTTAGATCAGATAATGAAAGTAATGGAGAGAGTTCTAGAAGGTATGATTAGAGAAAGAGTGAATATCAGTGAGATGCAGTTTGGGTTTATGCCAGGCAGGGGGACCACTGATGCCATATTCATTGTTCGACAGCTTCAGGAAAAATATATTGGAAAGAAAAGGGAATTGTATTTTGTTTTTGTTGATTTGGAAAAGGCCTTTGACAGAGTCCCTAGAGAGGTGGTGAAGTGGGCAATGAGAAAGCTAGGGTTGGAAAAGTGGCTGGTTAGGGTGGTGATGGCCATGTACATGGGTGCTCGCACCCAGGTAAGAGTGAATGGAGCTTTGAGTGATGAGTTTTCCGTGAATGTTGGTGTGCATCAGGGGTCAGTTTTGAGTCCCTTGTTGTTTATCATGGTGCTTGAAGCCCTCTCACGTGACTTCAGAGATGAACTCCCATGGGAGATGTTGTATGCTGATGATTTGGTGTTGATTGCAGAGAATGAAAAGGAGGTGGAGGAAAGATTTAAGAAGTGGAGAGATGGTATGGGGCACATGGGCTTGAGGGTGAATGCAGATAAAACAAAAGTGATGATATCTAGGGTTGGTGGCGGTACAATCAGAAAAGAGGGAGAGTGGCCATGTGCAGTTTGCCACAAGGGTGTGGGAAGCAATTCCATCTTGTGTAGTGTTTGTGATAAGTGGGTGCACAAGAGATGTAGTGGTATTAGAGGTAGACTGCGAGAT
>JAGKTI010037009.1:0-10977 GCA_018397915.1 Birgus latro
TGAGGCAAGACTTCAGGTGGAGACACCACAGTCGATAGGGCTGATGGTGGTGCCATGGCCGAGGTGCTTGGCTGAGATGGAGTGGCCATGGTGGTGCCTGGCTGAGGTAAACGAGGTCAATGTGAGGAAGTAGAGGGCTGGGGTGACAGAGGCCAGGTCGAGGTGGTTGAAGCCTAGGGCGACGGAGGACGATGCGAGGAAGTCGAGAGCTGTGGCAACGAAGTGGCAGGCATCACTGGACAGAAAAAGGACGTGATGGAGGACTGCCTTGGGATCCTTCTCAACTGCAGCTTTATCACATTCTCATTGCCCTTTCGCAGGTGCGTGGCCATGGCATCGGTAAAGTTGGGCTGCCGATTAAGATGCTCACAGTAGTCAAGAAGGATGTCCACTGCATCACAAGCCTGTTGGAGCCTCGGGATTTCTGCCACTTTGTCGTCATTATCGTCCTACTCTTCCTCCTCCCCTTCATCCTCTGTGGCCCCTGCAGTCATGGGCTGCACGTTTCCAGGTTGGACAGAGTCTGGTACCCGGGGTCTCCAACGTCCACTTCCAGCCAATCGTGGATGATGTCCTCAGTCACCTTTTTCTCCTGCTGCTTTCATATGCCAGACGAAGTCCTAAGCTTCGAATCCAGTAAAGTCAGCAATGGCCTCTTCATCATTGAGGAGTTTGTTCCAGCCATGCTCAAGCATGAGTGCAGTGAGTTCCTTCCAAGCCTGCACTCAGTTGTAGACCACAGACTTGATGGAAAACTCCTTGAGACTGGCGAAGGACCTCTACCCCCTACTGTCCATGCCTTGGTCTACCTCCTCCTCGTCCACGAGCACAATCATCACGTCTTCCATAAACCTCTTCCAGTACAGCTGCTTTGTTGCCGCGATAATGCCCTGGTCCATGGGTTGCAAGACTGAGGACGAATTAGAAGGCAAGAATATGACCCTATTACAACTTCCATCTCCAACCAACTCCTCAGAAGGATGAGCAGGAGCATTATCAGGGAGCAACAGAGCCTTCACTTGGTCATGGACAAGCCAAGACTCACCGTTTTATAGGGGATAATCTTCACAGCATGACTGTTGAACCAATCTTTGAAGATCTTGGCTGTAAAACAATTCATCAAGTGGAAATAAATCACTGGGAGACAATCCATTAACTCCATGAGACAGCGTGGCTGTTTGGCTTGTCCCACTACTACAGGTTTCAGGCGACGGGAGCCTGTTGCACTGGTGCAACACAAAACATAGACGTGCGATTTGCTTGCCTTATGACTGGTAACGACTTCTTCTTCTCGTCAGCCATCATATTAGTCAGGACAGACCTGAAGAACGCATCAGTTTCATCAACATTATAAACGTGCTTGAGACAACCCGTCTTCGTCAATCAGGTTTTTAACCCGTCACGTCCCGACCACCTCTGAACCCCCCCAATCACGACCAATTACGGATTTTTTTTTTTTTTGGCCCAAACCTCAGTTTTTGGTGAGAAACATAGAAAATTCATAGAGAAATCTCCCTCCTGAGCTTATAAATGTTGCTACAGGTGTCAGTCGCCTTTACCTCTCCATGGTTTCTGAGGGTACCTGGCTTTAAAGAAAATGAGCTCTGGGAGGGTTAACTAATTCAAGCCACTTTAAATTATGTATTTATTTACGAATTTTTATGTAGTACAAGAGTATATTGGTTTTCACACAATAATATAGGCGATATAAGCGTTGTTCACTCACCAAACACATCAACATATGGCACCTTCCTTCACGACATTACCACCTCATCACTTCTTTTTGTTTCTTCCTCTAGCTTGTTTATTCCTTTGTTCTCCATCTCAGGAATCACTTTCACCGTCAATTTCGTCATTGGACAGACAGTGGCGCGACATGTCTTTACTGGCCAGGCCACAGCTAACAGGTGAATTGCCGAGAAAATGGCGTATGAGGGGGAGGGGGGAGGGGGGGTCAGGTGGGGCCAGGCAGTATCCCCGCTTGACAGTGGGTAGAGG
Source organism: Birgus latro (assembly GCA_018397915.1). Taxonomy (NCBI): domain Eukaryota; kingdom Metazoa; phylum Arthropoda; class Malacostraca; order Decapoda; family Coenobitidae; genus Birgus; species Birgus latro. The sequence continues at coordinate 1,999 of JAGKTI010037009.1, forward strand.
AAGGTCTCCCACATATGCCTACCAAAAATCACCCGTGAAACTTGAAAAATGTGTAAGTGACTGACCTTGCAATTGCATAACGTATGGGTACGTTGCTGGTGGAGGTGCCATGATGATAATGATAAGGACCAAACACAAGGTCAGCAGGACCTGCACCAGCCAGGGCACCACCACAAATCTCACAAGCTCAGCCATCACACACATGGTCGAATACAGTAATGAGCACTAGGACATGGATCGCTTTGGGGCAGCAAGTGAAGCATGTGGGAAAGAGTAACAGCACTGGGGATTCGCACCATGTGCACTCATATACAGTAATAGTGTACGGTATCTCCTCATTCGCAACAGAGCACTAGGACATGAGCATTGACAGGCCATTGGCTTTGCAACAACTACGAACATAGGATGCCGCAGAGTTAGTCAAAACACCAGGGTTTCGCGGCTGTGTGGTTGGAATATCAGGGTGCACCGGCACGTCTTTACTACACGACATCCATGGGCAAGAATGACGGTGTTGCGGTATTCTTGGCGTGCCGGGTGAGCTGAGCCTGTGACGGATTCTGATTGGCTGGTGCTCAGTGTGAGTTTTCATTGGCCTGCATATTTCGTTTTTTTTTTTTTTCCGGGAGCCAGTTGGCTACTGCTTACGAGCCAGTTGATATGCCTCAATGCCGGATATTGCATAGAACCTCCGGTTACTTCCCGTTTCGGCACCGGATGTTGCAAAATTTCGCCAGACATTGCTTTAATGATGCCGAGCCAGCTCCCCTGGATGTAGTGAATACAGATAACTGAAGGTTTACCATATAATGTACAGTATATATATTTATATACAGAACAGTATATAGCTATCTATCTATCTATATAATTCATGCTATGATTTTATTTCTTCATTTCCTCTTTTTATTCTGTTTAAGAAATGTTCCTTCTAATTTTTCTTTTCTTTCTTTCTTATATAATTCCTTTGTTATTTTATCCGCCAGCTTCCATATTCTTTTTCCCTGTCAATAAAATTTTACTTTCCATCTTTGTCACTTCTTTTTTCCTGCGCCTCTTTTCTCGCAGTTTTCTTGTTCCAATTTCCTCTTTCTTTCTTAGTTTTTCAGTTTCTCTTATGGTGTTATTTGTTTTAATTTCGTTCTCCTTTTCACCTTGGTTTCGTTTTGTTGACTAAGTTTTCTGTTCTTGTTTATTTATTTCCCTTTCCTAGTGTATTTTTTTACTTTTCTATCTCATTTTCATTCGTACTTCTTTTTCCATATTATCTTTTCCTTATTGCTCCGTAGTTTACTGTTCTGCACTTTTCTCATTTTGTTTTTGTTCTGTTATTCTTCGTTATTTTCTCTGGCATTTTCTCTTATTTTTCAATCTTTTTCCTCAATTCTACTTTATTCACAGATTTCCCTCTTCCTTCTTTTAACAGTTTTCATTTCTGAGATTTCCTTTTTTTCTTTTTTTTTTCTTTTTTGACTCGCCCGGAGGGAGTCCGGCAAGGTATTATTTTTGGTCGTTTCTTTATTTCTTTGTTTTTTTGTTAGCAACATTACGGAAAAACGGATGAATGATACTTTCAGGATATGTGGGCGCTGGTCCCAAAAGAAAGTGATGAAATTTTTGGAGGTAATCGAGTGACCCTGAAAGATCAAAATCAAAGTCACGAATTTTCAGAGGCTTATAACTTGAACCAGGTTGAAGATAGAGATATTTACTATAATCAGTATATAGGAACTCCCATCTGGGCTTTCATATGGCGCCAAGACCTTTGACCCTGAGTGACCTTGGAAGGGCAAATTCAAGGTCACGGATACTCAGGGGGTTATAACTCGAAAATGGTTGAAGATAGAGATATTTACTACTGCCAAGATATAGAAAGTCTCAAATGGGCTTTCATTTGGCACCATGGCCTTTGACCATGCGTGACCTTGAAATATGTAAGATCACGGATTTTCAGAAGGCTGTAACTTGAAAACGGTTGAAAATAATATAACTGCTGTCGGGCGAGGTTTGTAGTGCCTGGTACCGCTTGCTATGATATTAGTTCCTTTCCCTTTGTTTTTATTATATCATTTATATTTTCAAACTTTTCTTTTTCTTTTAATCTTTCTTCCTTTCTTTAGTTTCCTCTTTATTCCTCTTTTCAGCTTTTGGTCGTGTTCTGATTCATTTTTTTTTTTTTTACTTTTTTCATCTCTTATTCCTGCCCAAAATGATTGCTTTCTTATCTCATGTTCCAGTTATTCTTGTCTTCCTACTTCTCCACCTCTCTCTCTCTCTCTCTCTCTCTCTCTCTCTCTCTCTCTCTCTCTCTCTTTGCGATCTTCTGTTCAGCTCCAGCTCCTACTTTTTCTTCTTTTTAATCTTCTCATTCTTATTCATCCTGTTTTTATCCCTTCTTCTCTCTTCTCTTCCAGATATTCTAGCTCCCCCACTTCTCTCCTTTCCCTCGTGTGGTCTTTTGTTCTTACTTTTCTTCTTTCTTGGTTTCTCTTTCACGTTATTCTTGCTCATATCCATACTCCTATTTTCTTTTCTATGTATTCCAGTCCTCCTATCTCTCCTCTTTTCCCTCTGCCTGGCTTTCGATGCTCCTCCTCGCCATCTTCGCTTTGTTACGATATTGGGGATCTACGCCTCACACATTTCTCACACGTTTTGCAGTCGTGGCTAAAGGGTAGGCTCTCTTCTCACAAGGGCCGCAGTTATTGACATTTTTTTAGTTGCATTATATCAAAATGTATTTTATTTACATTTAGCAGCAGGTTTTATTTATTTATTTTTATTTTTACGGTTCTTTACTCCGTTTTAGCAATTTCTTTCTTTCTTTCTGCTGTATCAGGCTCCACTCCACCAACATGTGGTGCTCTGCAGAGATTGTATGTAGGGTGAGAAGTGCTTGTAAGTGTGATTGTTGGGTTGAAGTGGCTTTGGATATGTGTGTGAAGTCTGTGAACCAAGTGTAATCGGCCCGCGCAAGCCGACTGGGTGCAAGCATACTTATAGTATGCGACACTGGTTCAACCACATCACCCCTTATGTCTGCCAAAGCAGTACTTGGTCGGAAGAAAACTCCCAAAGTTTATCACCCTGGCGGAACGCGAACCCACGTTCTTCAGTGTACGAAAATGCACACTTTACCACTGTACCACTGAGGCTCTATTTAGCTTATTTAGGTTTTTAATTTTTTTTGTATTTAATGATTTCTAACACATTTCTGAAAGCAAGGTTTGTGCTCTCTGAGAGCACCTTCTGAGAGCAAGGTTTTAGTGCTGTCTGTAAATCTGTTCTGGCAACAATAGTAAGTCTTTACCCATCTCACATATTTGTGATACCATTCTGCTTGACTGTGGCTTTGTTTTGCAGGACTAACACAGTCTTGCATGAAACACTATTTTGTATGAGTAACAGCAATTTTCATGACAGTGTGACATCATTTTATATGGCAGTTACACCATTTGCATTAGACTATTTTGCACCAGTGTGACACCATTATGTGTGACAGTTGTAAAACCATTTTGTATGACAGGGTGACACCAATTTGCATGACAATGGGACACAATTCTGAATGACAGGTAACACAATTTTTAGATGACAGAGCGATGCCCATTTAGATGAGCTGCATGAGTGTCACCATGTGCAGTTCCGTGAATGGTTATGACTTACAGACTGCTATCAACCCCGTCAGTTTAGCGAAGTCTTTAACTATATGAATCCAACTGAATAGCGTTTGTATGATTAAAATATAGGTAAAATCTTTGCTCTGTGCAGATTAATAATACAATTCCAACTAATCTTCTAGGTCTTGACTTTGTTGGAAGCTATAGATTCAAGGAAGTTCTGTCTTCTACTTCTTCCACCTTACATATCTCAACTTCTTTCGTTCTTCCTAGCATGAAGCCAATATTCACAGTCTCCCTTGCAACTCTTTGTCGTAACCAGTACATTTTTTTTTTTTCGCAATAAGGACAAGGAAAAGAGGGAGCAGATTCTTCCTAAATAACTTGTATATCCTGCAAAACTACACTGTCTTTCTCTTGACCTTCATTAAAAAACAACTCCGAGTAACAAAATGGAGTCGATTGTATGTATGTCTGAGAATTCCACCCATGAACTAATACAGGTACAGACAGACCCAGATATCTTTCCAAAGTCTGACGAAAATTTAGCGGAAAAATCGAACTACTTGGAACTCACATTAATAAATAAAATGTTTTCATTTTACTTCACTAGTTGTAAAATTTCATAAGACGAAACTGGTTAGATAGTAGTATTGCTGAATATACATAATACGTTTATACCAGTGAGCAGTGTGGCATGATTAACCCTTTCAAAACGAAGACAACAATGTAGCTTATTTTTACCTCCAACTGACGATTTAATCCAGTATATACGCGACACCTCGTAGTAAAGGGCTAAGAAACAACCCAAGCTAAATAAATGGGTGTTGAGAGTCGCAAGAATTAAAAAGGAAAGAAATAGAGAAGAAATCTAAACTTCCAACGCTGAACGGGCTACTGATTAGACTAAAATATATCATACTTGGGAAGAATGGTGACAAAGTTCCTGACGGAGCCGTATTTATAAAGTTTCCTAAGCTTAAGTTATGCGTAAGATTGCTAAGCTTAAGTTATGCGTAAGATTGCTCGTATATTTGCATGTCTTCACTTACATAGCAACCAAACACTTTACAGCAAATTAAAGCAGTTACTGAAGTGCCAAAATCCGAAAAACAAACGACCTGTGGTAATAACTGTGGTAATTGTAGTAATAATCAATGTAGTAATAGTAAGCTGTGATAATTGTGGTAATGATTAACTGTGGTAAAAATGACCTGCACTTGTAGTAATAATTAATTGTGGTAATTGTAGTAGTAATTAATTGCGAATTTTGTTATAATAATTCCTTGTGGTAATAACTGTGGTAATTGTAGTAATAATTAATTGTGGTAATTGTAGTAATTAATTGTGTTAACTGTGGTAATAATTAATTGTGGCAGTAATTAGCTGTTATGGAGAGAGACTTGTTTATCGTGACAGTCAAGGACAAAAGTTCGGCTGCTATTCCACTTTAGCTGCTTCATACTTTTGTCCCTCTTAGTCCTCCCCAGCGTATCATATCCACGAGATTCATTTGTGGTCAGGGAAACATACTAACCCACTCTTTAGCTTAGGGTTCCTCATCGGGCAAAGAACATAAGAAGTAGAAAAGGTGAAATATTAGACGCTCTTTTGTCCACGACTGTAAATCATAACTGACCCCAGCGCCACGACTCTCCATAGCTCAGATGAAATAAATGGGGTTAGTTATAGCCTAACCCGGTAATTTTGGGGACAATTATAGTTGATCCAGGAGATAATTAGTGAGGCCTTAGTTTTATTACTGCCGATATCCCCTGACGCTCATTACCATAATATTCATCACATTCACCACAGACTTGAAATACCAGATAACCCACCATTAACCACCTCAATCTGGTAACTTTTTTTCGTTTTCTTTTTTCTTTTTCTCTTTTAAATACTGCCAGACGATTAATGGACACCTGTTGTAATAAAGCGGTGACCTCCTTCAGTATAAGGGTGTATTTTGTAGTTCATTCTTTCTGGCCAGGGACGAGTTACTCAGGTTGGGACAGATTTTTCTAACTTGAGGTGTTAGTTACCCCACTTACCCTTTCACTACAAGAGGTCTGCCTTAACTCTAAATCGACTGGGAGCACCAAGAATAAAGTAGAAAAATACGTCACTGGACTGAGCAGGATAAAAATATTCATAGTTAGATCCCCAGCACCAGGTCATTTTTCTACTGTATTTCTCTTACTGCCAAACGTTTTTATTCACGTTAAGATAATGACTGTGGTTGCGAAAGGGTATATTACGAATCAAACGGGTCGGCAATACTGTGCTGCCTGACCAATCCTCGGAATTTACTAACTCATCCCTGATATTCTTTGTCTGTCCACCTATTAATTGTACTGCTAGTGGTGACCTCGACGGAAGTACCTCTATGCATTTTTGTCACTACTCAGTAACGACCCCTCCTCCCACGACACACTACTCTCCCTTAACTAATCTCTCACTTCGTTTCTACATATTGTTCTCGGCCTTTCCTTCCTTCCAGTCACATGACCCTCGCGCGCTTTCATAGTCAACCTCTCATTCCCCACTCGCTCCAAAAGGTCTTACCGTCTCAAGGTGTTTCATTTCTTTTCTCCACAGCTTCATTCTCTGTCACATAATCACGATTCTTTTTTCCCCTTCGTGTCCACAGGTACTTGTAACGTAGTTTATTCAAAGAGTTCTCATTGTTACTTTATGTCTCTACGTGTCACTAGCATTGCCCACGCTTCACTATTGAACTTTAATACTGAAACTGATATATTCTCATGCTGTGTTTCCTTTGTTCCTCCATTGACACTGCACAATTCTATTCCTTTCCACAGCTCTCAAAAACCCTGTTCCTTCCCTTCCTTCTTGTACTCTTTCCCTTTCTTCATCCTCCATCCTTACTCACAACACAGCCTTCTTAATCGAACACAAGCACATTTTCTGAGTCTTAACATAAAACTCATCTCTAGGCCTCTTTTATACACTATAGCTTTCCCATTTACATTAACTTTTTCATTTCATCTTTTTCACCACACCATACCACCTACTCTATCGGTCCTTTGACTTGAACAGTATAGCTACTACTAGCATTGTATTATTTGCAGAGAGAAGTGGTGACCATTCCCCTTTTCTTTCTCATGAACCACTCCCCTGTCAATTGCCTTCGTTTTTACCTCTGTTTACTTCATTCATCTAATAAAGCATTAAATATCGGCGAAGACTTTGTATATTCTATTTCAATCAAACAATGAAGCTGAACTCCTAACTTTTTGCATCATTCATTCTCACAGCTGCCTTTACTCAATCATACATACTCTGGTTAAATGACTGAATAGAGAGGCCGCCAGAGATCGAGCAGCGTGGACACCCACCATCAAGCGACCAACCTCACGCAAGTATACTGACGCCTTTATAAACGAAACGGAACGAAACGAATCTTTGAGTAATCTACCCTCCATCTCATATACCACTGCCACTTTCCGAAATGTCCTGTGGTCTGCCATACCACATGCCTTCTTCAGATTCATAAATGTTTCAAGCAACCTTTTGTCCAGTTCTTAAAACTTCTTTACCAGACATCTTTGGGACCAAATATCTCAACAACACATTCCCTGCCCTCCCCAGTTCAGGTTTTTTCTTTTTTCTTTTTTTTTCCTCACAGCAGCTGTCTCTAATTTTCATAATTTCTGTCAATATCGTACCATACAATTCCCCTACCACATTTAACAAGATGCCCGTGCACTTGGGATGCCAATATGTGTCACATCATCCCCTTTTCCTGTTAAGTGAGAGTCAGGAGGTTCACACTTGGGCCCATATTCTCGTAGGTATAGGGGCTTTCAAGCATTTCTTCCACTGCGATTTATTTTACATATTACACCTAAATATCCTCATATGTGTTATGTACTGGCACAGCATGCGATGATATGCAGGAGAATATTTAGGTTCTTAGTTAAAAAAGAACTATAATTCGTTTAAGTTAACTTGGCCCAGAGTTCCTTCTTTCTGCAGTTTATATCACGTAGCTCAGTGACAGTAAAACAGAATACTGCGGCTCTACTTTCTTGATATAGCGCTTATTCGTGGTTAACATCAATTCTAGTGTTAATCTACTGCTACGTCTCAGCATTCAAGATGAAGGGATGGCAATTATAGGGTGAGTAAAAACAGCACAGTAAGAAAAAGATCGTAGGGAGCCTCCTTAATCATTAAAACAAAACAAAAAAAATCGGACCCTGGACCACCCCGACCCAGCTCCTCTTATTGCTCATCCCACATCCTCCCGTCTCATCACCGGCATTTAATTAACGCCCACACACTTTATTATCTCCTCTCACCTCCCTCTCCTTTTCCCAGTCCCTCTCCGTAGGCCCTCATCCTGTGCCAATTAAATACCTCTTCCAATTCCTCTGGCCCTAACGTTCTAGCTCATCTTCCCTGACTGAAATGGGACACTCACAAACTTAAATAGCATGTCGTTGTTGCATGAAATTCGGTGAGTTTTAGTTGTGAAGTAAGATGTCGACCCTCCAATCGGACTACAATTAGCTGTCACCTGAACTGAAAGGGGTTAAGAATCTTTGCCAGGTTAGAACAAATGCGCTGTAGCGAATGAAGAGTCAATGCGGAATTTACAGTCCCATTTTTTTCCAGGATATTGCCCAACGAATCTCTGCCTCTCAATCTTTGCTTCCATAATCATTTTGAAGACGATGCTGAGAAATGCACGAACCACTAATGAAAATTATTATCAGAACAGTTACCAATGAATCCTTAGCGAGTTTCCTGCTTCCCCTATAAAGCTAACCATGTTGGCTAGCGGACGAATGAATAACAAAGGAATTATTAGAGCGGTTACCACGGAATCTTAACCGAATTTAATGTTTCCTCAGTATAGTTTTCCAAGGTGACAGACGCACAAACCATTACTGTGAATATTACTACCATGGAATCCTTAGTGAGTTCCACGCCACCCAATGAAACCTGTCCTGCTAAGGTTTCTTTTTGTTGAGATGCAGAAAAAAATCAGCTGTGGAAGCGATCTATTGTGAGTGTGTGTGGACATCTGAGGGTTCGTAAATCCCTTTCACTTTGAATGGTGAATTTTAGAATTATGATTAGGCAGCATGAGAGGCCTTTGTTCAAATGAGAGAAATCCTAGCTGTCAATGGCTTCCAAAACTCCTATGTAAAAAAAAAAAAAAACTCTTTCTTTTATATTGGTATCCGTAGAATTTTTATTTAGGGTTACACGAGACGATTTGTGCAGTGGAAAAAAATCCTGCCAGGGAAAAGAATTAATTACGAATAGGCATGCTACTGTCCTGCCATAATCAAGTCTCCTATCCTCTTAAAATATTGTCTGCTTTTTTGCTAAC
>JAGKTI010037010.1:0-10977 GCA_018397915.1 Birgus latro
TGAGGGTGCTAAGGCTGCAGTGCGTGTGGATGGCAAACTGAGTGAATCTTTCCATTTGAAGGTTGGATTGAAACAAGGATGTGTCATGTCTCCATGGTTGTTCAATCTGTATATGGATGGGGTTATAAAAGAGATACAAGGTCGGGCAGTGGATGTTGGAGNTGGAAACTCCCTGTACTGTTGTTTGCAGATGATACTGTGTTGTTGAGTGAAGACGAAGGGGAGCTGCAAGGCTTGGTAGATGAGTTTGGGAGAGTGTGTAAGAAACGGAATCTAAAGGTGAATGTGGGGAAGAGTAAAGTGATGGTCTTCGAGAGAAGTGAAGCCAGTGAGTGTACAGTGAGATTGGATGGGAAGGATATGGAGAATGTGAGTGAATTTAAGTACTTGGGCAGTGTGATGAGTAAGGATGGAAGTCTGGAGGGTGAAGTGCTCGAAAGGGTGCAGCAGGGAAGGAAGGTTGCTGGTTCGTTGAAAGCAGTGATAAGAAACAGGGAGGTGAGCATGGAAGTGAAAAAGTTGTTACATGACAGTATTGTGATACCAACTCTGACATATGGAAGTGAAGCTTGGACCCTGTTGGAAGGACAGAAGTCAAGAGTGAGAGCAGTGGAAATGAGTTATTTGAGAGGAGCATGTGGAGTCACATGGAGAGACAGACTAACAAATGAGGAAGTGAAGGAGCGTTGTGGTGTGCTTGAGGACGTGATGGGAAGCGTTAGGAGAAACACGTTAAGGTGGTTTGGGGATGTGGAGAGGATCGAGAGTGAAAGACTGACGAGGAGAGTGTATGTGAGTGAGGTGGAGGGGGAGGCCGAGGATGAGATGGAGGGATGGAGTGGAGAGATACTGTATATGAGAGAGGGGGGTGTGAGTTGGAAGTGTGGTAGTGAAATGGCAGGGGACAGAGTGACATGGAGGCAATTTGTTTGTGGCCACCCCGTGCGGGATTGAGGTGTCTGGCAATAGATAGATAGACAAATGCATGAATCATATGTTACTGACCAGTCCATAATAAAACTATTTATTATACCTCAGCTATCAACTGTTTTACAATTCATGCCTATTCTAATTCATTTTGTTTATAAAGGCTTCAACATGCTTGCAAGCATTGGTCTTGGCTTATCTTAGAATCGCCTGTCTAATTCAGTACAGATATGTACCATAATTTGTCACATAAGATGCTGCACTGTGTAAGATGCACCCTGATTTTGGAAGAGCAAGTCTAAGGAAAACTGTTTTTGACTCCTATTCAACACTCACTACAGTCTTAGCTTGATACAGTCACATTCATACAAATGCTTACTCACCTTTCAATATCTCCATTCAGCACTATTCATCAGTCGGCACTTTCATTATTACTGAATATAAAAACTAAATGGTGAAAATTTGTATCACAGTTATACATTTAAACACTATAAATTAGTTCAGTCCATTTTTCTACTTCTACACTAAGTTTGAACCAGGTGGGTTTGTATATACATATTCACCTCTCAGTATCTCTGATCAATACTATTCATTACTCTACTGTATAAAAGTGAAAATCTGTAACACAGTCATACATATGTCCACCAGAAACGGCTTCAATCCACCCTTCTTCTCCTCTGTTGAAGTCAACCCAACTAGGCTTGTCCTCAAGTCACTTTATTGCATGTAAATTATCAGTATGATTCATGCAAAGAGAATATAAAATCACAAAAAGTAAAGGCCAACAAACAGTTACAAGCATTTGTTCATCCTAAAAATCTATGCTTGCACTAAGGACTTTCAGTTATATTCACCATCAGACACAAGGTGGCAGCTTTGTCAATATGTAAATACAGTTGCATTTGTCCTAATTCACTTAGCTGAATGGAAAGTATCAGCATGTTTTTATGTACAGAGAATATAAAATCACTAAAAAATAAAGGCAATTTAAAAGTTTTAAACACCTGTCAATCCTAAAAATCCGTTTGCATTGAGGTCTTTCGCTTATAGGGGAGAGCGGTGATGGTTCGGACTGTGCATTTCCTGAAAAGGTTATGGAACCTAGAGCGATGAGGTCTTGCATGAAAGTGCAAGAGTTTGTTTGCTTCTACCACACGGAATGTCCAAGCTACAAACACCACACTTTTTGATGCAGGTCAGATTTTATGTTTTTTTGCAACTCCTACATTATAATTTTAGTGTATATTGTAAGCTCTACCTCCATGAATGTATCAAGCAGTGAATTATGCATTATTATGGTGAATCAGTAAGGGATGCCTTTTATAGTCAGATGAGGAGAGTGGTGGCTGAACAGGAAGCCGTAGATAGAGACGTTAATGAACAGTATAGAGCCCTTAAGAACAGCCTCTTGAGAGTTACCGATGCAGTGTGCGGTTGGACAGGGGGCCCACCAAGACATAAAGTGACTTGGTGGTGGGATGAGGGTGTAGAAGCCGCAGTTAAGGAGAAGAGAAGGCTTTTCCGGGAATGGAAGAAGGGTGGTAACAGGGAGGAGTACTTGGCTGCCAAGCGCAGGGCTAGAAGAGAGGTATACAGGGCGAAGTCTGAGTCACAGAGACTTTTACTTGATAATCTAAATCATGAAGGAAGGAAAAATATGGTTTTTAGGGTGGCAAATCAGATGAAGAGAGATAATCGGGACATTGTAGGCGAGCAGTGTGTGAAGAATGATGAAGGAAGGGTAGTGGTGAACAGTGAGGATATTAAAGATGCATGGAGAGAGCATTATAGCCGGTTGTTGAATGAGGAGTTTGATTGGGATAGGGAAGGTTTGGAGCCAGCTGATCCAGTGTTTGGGCCTTGGCCTTTGATTGACGCTGCTACTGTGAGTGAGGCAATAGGCAGGATGCGGGTGGGGAAGGCGGCAGGTGTGTCTGGGTTGACTGCCGAAATGTTGAAGGCCTCAGGAGATACTGGGGTGAGGTTAGTCACTGACCTGATAAATATGATTATATATGAGTGTGTTGTCCCAGATGATTGGCTGAAGAGTGTAATTGTAAATGTGTACAAAGGGAAGGGTGATGCCCTGGAAAGGGGAAATTACAGAGGTATAAAGCTCTTAGATCAGATAATGAAAGTAATGGAGAGAGTTCTAGAAGGTATGATTAGAGAAAGAGTGAATATCAATGAGATGCAGTTTGGGTTTATGCCAGGCAGGGGGACCACTGATGCCATATTCATTGTTCGACAGCTTCAGGAAAAATATATTGGAAAGAAAAGGGAATTGTATTTTGTTTTTGTTGATTTGGAAAAGGCCTTTGACAGAGTCCCTAGAGAGGTGGTGAAGTGGGCAATGAGAAAGCTGGGGTTGGAAGAGTGGCTGGTTAGGGTGGTTATGGCCATGTACGTGGGTGCTCGCACCCAGGTAAGAGTGAATGGAGTTTTGAGTGATGAGTTTCCCGTGAATGTTGGTGTGCATCAGGGGTCAGTTTTGAGTCCCTTGTTGTTTATCATGGTGCTCGAAGCCCTCTCACGTGACTTCAGAGATGGACTTCCATGAGAGATGTTGTATGCTGATGATTTGGTGTTGATTGCTGAAAATGAAGGGGAGGCTGAGGAAAGATTTAAGAAGTGGAGAGATGGTATGGGGTACAAGGGCTTAAGGGTAAATGCAGATAAAACAAAAGTGATGATATCTAGGGTTGGTGGCGGTACAATCAGAGGAGAGGGAGAGTGGCCATGTGCAGTTTGCCACATGGGTGTGGGAAGTAATTCCATCTTGTGCAGTGTTTGTGATAGATGGGTGCACAAGAGATGTAGTGGTATTAGAGGTAGACTGCGAGATAATGCTGATTTCATGTGTGCGGTGTGTCGGGGAGAGCAGGAGGAGATTGTTAGGCGTGAGAGGGTTGAACTTGCAGGTGAGTCTCTTGAGTGTGTGGAGGAGTTTTGTTATTTGGGAGACATGTTATGTGCCGGAGGTGGGGCTGGAGTTAGCTCGGTTGCTAGGGTGAGAAGTGGTTGGAAGAAGTTCAGGGAGCTGTTGCCTCTCCTGACATTGAGAGGACTCTCCTTACGTGCTAAGGGGTCTTTGTATGCAGCATGTGTTAGGAGTGTGATGCTGTATGGTAGTGAGACCTGGGCAGTAAAGGAAGAGGATATTCGCAGGTTTAAACGTACAGAAATGACAATGATTAGGTGGATGTGCAGTGCGTCCCTGCGTGCAAGGCCTGGGGGGGCTGGGTTTACGATAGAAGAGTTGAGAGGTAGGATGGGACTGGAGTGTATTGGTGTTGTGATGAGGAGAGGTAGGCTGAGGTGGTTTGGACATGTCGAGAGGATGGGGGATGATAATTGGGTGCAGAGGGCAAGAGGTGTTAATATTGGGGGAGGGGTTGGGAGGGGTAGACCGAGAAAGACATGGGACGAGGTCATTAAATGTGACTTAAGGGTTAAGGGACTGAATAGGGAGGCTGCCAGAGATCGAGCAGCGTGGAGAGCCGCCATTAGGTGACCAAGGCCGACACATGCAAGCATGTTGGAGCCTTCAAAAACGAAAACGAATCTGTGTTGCATGTAGAAGATATAACTATAAAAATAGAATGTTAAACTTTAGTGTGAAATTCGAGGGTACCCCACAATTAATTATATTGGTTCAGGATGATTTGGACAGTTGAGGAGGGGGGGATGGTTCGTCAGTGTCTGAACCATCCCTGGCTACAATATGCGTTAAAAAGTCTCAAGTCAGTCAGTCAGTCAGAAATTGGGAAATAAACAGATAAAATGAAAGAATAAGTTTCTTTTGCAATCTGAAACAGAGGCCTGGAAAGAGAGAAATGAAGTCAATATTCCAGAGAGGGAGAGATATTGCCAATGGACTGGTTGACAATCGTGTACAAGTTACATAAAGTAATAGTATCATTAATTTTTCTCTCCGGTTTAATATTTATGAAGAAAAATAGTAAATCAATGTTGGAGATTATCGTACATTGTGCGAGACATACACCCTCACTGTGACGTCACAACCCATTTGGGGGCCACAGCTGCTTTCCACTCACAACAATGTCTGGGAATCTTATACCAGTAAAGGGAAGATTTCTGTGATATTCGGCTGTTTTTATAATGACAGGCAAGTAAGACTTAGTGCGACAGCTCTCTTAATGATGAAGTATGCTATGTGTGTGCTTTAGTGAATAGTTTTCTTCATTTTAGAGACTAGTAGTGATGGCGAACCTTGCGACAACCAGGTACCTGTATGACAACTCAGTAGCATCAAGTTTAGATATGATAAAGTTGTAATGAAGTGATTAATGAACTGATTCATTATAAGTTTTGCAAGATCCTTACTCCAGGTGCATATAGCCCTGAAAACGGGCAGTATTACATAGGGTAGATGTCACAAAGACCGAAATATTTCAATGTTTTTTCCTCCTAGATATGCCAGACTGTATACAGCTAGACCCCTGTGGAATATTTGGTTATCTGATTTCCTGGTCTTATGTACTGGTGATGTTTGAACATCTTTTTAGTAACAGCCAGTCTGATATGGAGAAAAAGATTTCACATCCATACCAATGACTTAAGCCAAAGTTAGGGTTGATTTTCCTTGACAAGTGACTGGTAGGTTAGGTTAAGCTGTGTATGTTAAGATATAATTTTTATCACCATATAGGTTCATACACACCTAATTATCTGAAATCTGGTCAAAAATATGTGGTCAGTTTGACTATTAACCCCTTCATTACCACGCCCCCCACCCCCAGCCGCTCCTCTCTCCCTCCGTCAAACCGAATTCCCGGAAGTTCATGCGTGTGCTTGGGGGGTTATCATTTATCATAAGTGCACTGTTTTTCATTTTATATTACTTTTATATTCTCAGGTACATGTTGACCACGAGATACACTGTGCATGATTTGAAATACATTTCCTATAGTAGTATATGTGTAGGGATATATATATACTTTACTAAACATTCATTGTTCCTATAAATATAGACTTTACAGACATAAAAAGGTATATACAGTACTCATATGTTGCTCCTCGTGGCATTGATACGCTGCAGGATGTACGTTGGGAAAGTCCAGGTGAAGTGTAGGTAGTGGAGGTGGCCTTTGATCTGCAAACGGATCCAACAAGAGGGTGAAGGCAGGTCCTGAGGGACTCTGCAACAATGGCGAGCCTACAGGGCTGGGATTTGAGCAATTATCTATCTCACTTTCATCACTCGTACTTTCGCTATCACTGTCGTTTTCTGGTATATAATCATCGTCTGACTCATTCACTGATATGTCTGATTGAGTTTCATTGTCGTCAGACTCATCTAACTCACTAGCAAGCTTTGTATCAAATTCGTCATCAGTATCAGATGACGCCATGATCACGCAAAAACAGCCAAAAAAAACACACACAGACATAGCATGCAGCTTGGGGGAAACTGAGGGGTTGCGGGTGAGAACTGGCTGCTGGTTGGCTGTGGGGCCTAGGAGGGTGGTTGTCATGGTATCCACGTGCTGATATGCCTAGTGCAACTATTTTTTTCTGTTTATGTCATACTATATAGGTCTATATATATGCCCAAAACATTTGAAATAATAAATCATATCCAAAATACCCAAATGATGTCAATCATGGCCTGGCATGGACTCTGATATGGCCATGGCATGGCCATGACAAGGAGAATGACGTCAGAGTCAAGTTGCCAGTTCTTACAACCCAAGCCTCTCCAGTAACCCCCAAACTAACACTCCTACCCTCCTATACCTATCAGGTTTACCACCGTAAACCTTACAATTATTCGGTTCCTCGCCAGAACTTTTTCTAGGTTTATAAGCGTAAACCTTATCGATTTCGGTAATGAAGAGGTTAATAAAAATTCAGGATTCAGAGCAAAAATTTGCGAGTTAGTAGAAGTGTTTCACCTGTAGCCTGACAGTTTCCCTTGACATTCTTCTGTTTTGTGTAAATATTGATTAACAATGTAAATACATTTATTTGTGCTTAAATCAGTGTTTATGCAAAACGGAAGTCTGTCAATGCGTGTTGATCTGAAGGTGAAATATCCGCTACCTTAGCACATTTTATCTCTGAAACCTGATTTTTTATTAACAGTCATATTAAGCACAATTTTTTTTTACCAGATTTCAGATAGTTAGTTGTGCATGAACTTATATGGTGATCTATCTATCTATCTATATACCTAGGCTGCTTTCCCCAAGAAAAGGGAGGTAGCCAAGACATGTCAACACACTACCAATTAACTCATCCACTAATACACATTCATTCGCATCTTAGCCCTAAAGGGGAGAAGGAACAGATTCTCACTGCACCACACCACACAAGGGTCAACTACACAGTGCAGTCAGTGACATCCGCAGCAGGGCCCGACAGCAAAGCTGGTTTACCCCTGCCACATCATAATGGATCCAGCCCCTTACCTGCACCTGACCTGATCAGCTGATCAGACAAAATGCAGGAGAATATCCCCTCAGGGCTGCGTCATCATTTATTCATTCACAATTTCTCTCCATTCATTTCTATCACGCACAGCCACTCTTCCTTGCTCAACAGACAACCTTCTCGCATCCAATGCTCTCTTCACACTGTCCATCCATCCTATTCGTGGTCTTCCTCTCAGCCTTACACCTCTCACATCAGATCTAGTTATCTTTTTCACCAATTGCTCATTATCCATTCTCTCCATATGCCCAAACCATCGCAACACCCTCTGTTCAACTCGATCAGCCATCTCCCGAACAATTACAGTTCTCCTTCGCACTTCTTCATTTCTCACTCGATCCATATGCGTCACTCCACACATACTCCTCAGACACCTCATCTCCATTACATTCAGACTTTTCCTCTCTGCTACACCCATATTCCATGTTTCAGCCCCATATAATGCAGTCGGTACCACAACACCCTCATACAGCCTTCTCTTTACATCCATTCTGAGTGAACGACATCCAAATACTTTTTCATTCCTCCCAGCAACTTTCCAACTTCATTCATTCTAAACTTCACTTCTGCATCTATTCTTCCATCCGCAGCAACATGTGACTCTAAATACTTAAAACACTCAACCTCCTCAAGCAACTCACCATTCAAAACTATATTCATCCTCCTACCATCTATCAACCTCGTACACTTCATCACTTTACTCTTATTCTCATTTATTTTCAGTTTCTTCTCACACACCCTTCCAAACTCCTCTACCAACTGTCTAAATCTCTCCTCTGAATCAGCCACCAGTGCAGTATCATCTGCAAAACAGCTGCTTCAGATTCCTCTCTCTACCATCATTCACCAGACTCAGTCCTCCACCTAACACTCTTGCATTCACCTCCCTTACAACACCATCCACATAAATATTAAACAACCAAGGTGACAGCACACATCCTTGCCGCAGCCCCACTCTCACGGGAAACCAATCACTTACAGTATTTCCCACTCTTACACATGCTTTACTATTTACATAAAAACTTTTCACTCCTTTTAGTAACCTGCCATCAAGCCCATTCAATCTTAAAACATTCCACAAAGCCTCCCTATCGATTCTATCATATGCTTTCTCCAAATCCATGAATGCCCAAAACACATCCTTACCTTTCGCTAAATACTTTTCACACGCCTGTCCCACAGCAAACACCTGATCCACACATCCCTTCCCTCTCCTAAAGCCACACTGCTCATCACCAATCACTCCCTCTGTACCCTCTCTAACTCTCTTAATTAACACTCTACCATACACCTTACCTACCACACTCAACGGACTTATACTGTACCTCTAAAGCTAGTACACTCATACTTATCACCCTTACCTTTATACAATAGGACCACACAAGCACTTGCCCAGTCAATTGGCACCATACCTTGCACAAAGCACACATTCAACAATCTTACTAACCAGTCAATGATAGTCGCTCCACCACATTTCAGGCATTCCACAGCACACCCATCCATACCTGCAGCTTTCCCTGTTTTCATCTGCTTTACTGCCTCTTGCACTTCCTCCATCGTGATCAAAGATTCATTCAACTCTCCCAACACATCTATTCCTTGAACCTTTCCATCTGCCACAATCTCAGCCTCCCTTTCCTCCTCTGCATTCAACAATCTTTCAAAGTACTCCGCCCAGCTCTTCCTTGCTGCATCCATCTCAATTAACATCCTTCCATCCTCTGCTTTTACTCACTCCTCCTTCCCAGACTCTCCCTTTCGCACCCTTTTCACCTCCTTCCAAAACATTTTCTTATTCTCCTGAAAATTCTCAGTCATCCGCCTACCCCACCTCTCATCTGCTGCCACTTTAGCATCACGCACAACCCTTCTCGCCCTATTCCTCTTTTCCTTATACCTCTCATATGACACTTCATCCTTCCTCTGCAACCACACTTCATATGCATGTCTCTTCTCACCCACAGCCATACTTACTTCCTCGCACCACCATTCACTTCCCTTTCTTACACCACCACTCACTTGTCTCACACCACACACCTCTTCTGCATGCCCCACTACAGCACTCTTAAACAACTGCCATTCCTCCTCCACACTGCCACTCTCCTTATCTTTCACTGCAAACCACTGATCTCTCAATTTCTCCTGATACTCTATCATTTTCTCTCTTTTATCTAACTCACTCACTTTCAAAACGTCCCTGCCACACCTAACTCTCCTAGCTCTCACCCATCTCTTACCTACTCTCAACTTTCCCTCCACCAGGTAGTGGTCAGACATACCTCCACCCTCCCCTCTCAAAACTCACATCCAACAATCTTCCTATTACATTCCTGGAAACAACCACATAGTCCATCAATGCACTGTCAACAACCCTTCCACCCTCCTGTATCACCCATGTATACTTATATCTTTCTTCTCAAACAAGGTATTGATGCCTATGCCCAGAGTCGGACACATAAAAAAATAAAAAATAAATCACCATCTCTCGCTCAACACACACACCTATCATTCGTTCCTCGTTTTCATTTCTTCCAGGCACACCATGCATACCAACTACACCTTCAACTGCTACATTTCCCACTCTAGCATTCAGATCCCCCATCATTACCACATTCACATTCGCTCCAAAGCTCTGCAAATATATTTTCCCTTTAAAAGTGCCGATTCGGTAAATGACCATCGATTCAGTATTTCGTCGAATCGCTTCACAACAGCAGCAATGGTGTACTCCCGACCACCACAGCTGCCTGGGTTTCATCCCTTGAAACAGTGATAAATCTTTTTTCTGGTGTGATTCTCCTTGTGTTCTTGCACAGTGGAACAAAGAACCAGTGGTGGTTATTTGCTGACTTGGCCAGGATGAAGCAAAGCTTGGCTAATCAGCAGAACAATAATCACACAGCTGGCGATCGCAGTCGTGTTTTGTCTCGGGGTTTATAGGCCTATGACGTTACAGTCACTCAAGGCTCGCGCTGCCATCAACCTCTTTTTGTGCAACTTTGAAGGCTTCTATCTCCAAGTTCTTACTTTTGTTTGTCAAATTAACTATATCATAGAATAATTCAGCACATTTATCACCCAAATAAACTGTTTACCTTTAAAAAAAATCGACCGTCAACCAGTCCATTATGCATCAGTTTAAGCAGAGAGGTAAAGTCAGTTATCTATAATTTTGATTAGTTTAATTTTGGATGTTGGAGTCAAATTTATGAGAGAGAGACAGAGACAGACAGAGAGAGGGAGAGGAAAAAATGAGGCCAATTATGCATCATTTAAAAGAAAGTAAGTCACTAATTTAATTATCCATAATTCTGGTGAAGCTTATTTCAGTTTTAAAATATTATTTTTAACAAATATGAAGATGTTCATTTGGTTTCTGACGTTTAATTTTGTCCATCCATCATCCAATCCTACGTTGCCCCTTGAGGAGCGTTGAAGCCTGGGGCTAGGCAAGTCAGTCCTGATATATAAGATTAGAGTGACCAGCCTCACTCATCCCTGAGTGGCATTGTGTGAGCAATAACCCCAACCACCCCTTAGATATAAACCTGCACTGGCTCGATCCGACTGGAGCGCCGCAATTACCCACTAAAC
>JAGKTI010037011.1:0-10977 GCA_018397915.1 Birgus latro
TTATTTTACGTGCATTCACCTCCTTTTTGAGAGGTGCGTTGTTTTTTTCTGAGTGTCCTTATGGTGCTGTCAGGAGCCCCAGTCAGGCTACGTATCTCAGGGGCTGTCAACCCCTCCTCAATGAGCTGCAAAATCCTCTGCTTCTCGGCCGCACAAAAAACACAATGGTGAAGGGGTCTTTAGTACCCCCGCTGTATCGAGAGGGCAGGGTGGTCACAAGATGGCCGCCAACAAATGAACATCGGTATGCGTCGTCTGCTGAGTGTCGGCTGCCAGCTGGAAGTGGCGATGAGGATTGAAAGAAAACAACAAAGTTTGCGACTTGTTGGAAACTTTTTTTTTTTCGCAAAAAATCAGGCGTCGAAGTATAATGCATCGAAATACGAGGACTTACTGTAATTCAATGATGGCTTCTTGGTACTTTTACCCATTTCCAATATATTACATTTTTTTGCATTGAATTTCATTTCCCACATCAGGCTCCAATCATGTATCCTATCCAGATCCTCCTGCAGCATTTTACAGTCCTCTTCAACCTTTATCTTTCTCAAGATCTTTACATCATCAGCAAACAGACTTGCATAACTGTTCACTCCATCTACCATATCATTAACGTAAATCTACTATAAGTTGTTTTGGCAGGGGTTCCTGATGGATATGGGGGTGTGGGTGTGTTGGTTGTGGAGAAATGGGTGGAATATGTTATGAATGTTATGAGAGTAAGTGATAGGATATTAGTAGTGAAAATTTTGATCAGTAGGAAAATGATTGTAATTATATCGGCATATGCTCCACGGGCAGGATTGGATGACGCAGAGAAGGATAGATTTTGGGATGATTTAATACGTGTAGTAGGTGGTATGGGCAATGATGAGGTGGTGGTTCTAGGAGGGGATTTGAATGGTTATGTGGGTGAAGCAGCTCAAGGTTATGAAGGAGTCCATGGGGGATGTGCATATGGTGTGAGGAATGCGGAAGGGGAAAGAATACTCGAGTTTGGGGAGGCTATGGACATGGTTGTGTGCAACACACATTTTAGGAAAAGGGAGAGTAGGTTGATTATGTACGAGTCCGGGGGAAATAGCAGTCAGATAGATTATTTTCTGGTCAGAAGGGTTGATAGGAGGACATATGTACCTAGGAGGAAAATATGGAAGCTGGCAAACCAATCAGTAAGGGATGCGTTTTATAGTGAGATGAGGAGAGTGGTGGCTGAACAGGGAGCCGTAGATAGAGTCCTTAAGAACAACCTCTTGAGAGTTACCGATGCAATATGCGGTTGGACAAGAGGCCCAGCAAGACATAAAGTAACTTGGTGGTGGGATGAGTGTGTTGAAGCTGCAGTTAACCCCTTCGTTACTGACCCCCCCCCGACCCCCAGCCGCTCCCCACTCCCTCCTCAAACCGGATTTCCCATTCACTCCGCTTGTAATCTTCGTCTCAGTCAGACTGAGTCTCATTGTCATCTGACCCCTCCAGTTCACTATCCCATTCCATTTCCACATCACTTTCACTGTCAGATGATGCCATGGCAATCCTGCGTATCTCCTATCACGAGGAAATGGGGTAACTTTCCTGCAGGCAAGTGTTTCCCTCCTTCCCTCCCCCCACCCGCGGGTACAGCAACGCCAGACTCGTTGCTAGGCAACCATGAGCTGATACCAACAGTCACATTTGTTCTATATTATATCACATTATATAGGTATATATATATAATAAAATCAAATTATATATTATACAATATGCCCCCAAACAAATTGAGCTCACTGGCATAAAGCTATGACACATGCCAGAGCCATGACAGGGGTGCATGACGTCATAGCTGGTTGCCATTCAGTCACAACACGTGGCATCATTATTTCAGCCCAAACCAAGTATTTAGCTCCCCTGCATGTCCCTATCTATCTCATGTATACGCCCGTATACATGAGTGAATTCGGTTTCTCAGCCGTATGTATGCAGGAGTATACATATGTGGAATTCGGTAATGAAGAGGTTAAGGAGAAAAGAAGGCTTTTCCGGGAATGGAAGAAGGGTTGTAACAGGGAGGAGTACTTGGCTGCCAAGCGTAGGGCTAGAAGAGAGGTATACAGGGCGAAGTCTGGGTCACAGAGACTTTTACTTGATAATCTAAATCATGGGATAGGAAAAATACGATTTTTAGGGTGGCAAATCAGGTGAAGAGGGATAATTGGGACATTGTAGGTGAGCAGTGTGTGAAGAATGATGAAGGAAAGGTAGCGGTGAACAGTGAGGATATTAAAGATGCATGGAGAGAGCATTATAGCCGGTTGTTGAATGAGGAGTTTGATTGGGATAGGGAAGGTTTGGAGCCAGCAGATCCAGTGTTTGGCCCTTGGCCTTTGATTGGCACTGCTACGGTGAGTGAGGCAATAGGCAGGATGCGGGTGGGGAAGGCGGCAGGTGTGTCTGGGTTGACTGCTGAAATGTTGAAGGCCTCAGGAGATACTGGGTTGAGGTTAGTCACTGACCTGATAAATATGATTATATATGTGTTGTTCCAGATGATTGGCTGAAGAGTGTAATTGTAAATGTGTACAAAAGGAAGGGTGATGCCCTGGAAAGGGGAAATTACAGAGGTATAAAGCTCTTAGATCAGATAATGAAAGTAAGGGAAAGAGTTCTAGAAGGTATGATTAGAGAAGTGAATATTGATGAGATGCAGTTTGAGTTCATGCCAGGCAGGGGGACCACTGATGCGTATTCATTGATCAACAGCTTCAGGAAAAATATATTGGAAAGAAAAGGGAATTGTATTTTGTTTTTGTTGAACTGGTAAAGGCCTTTGACAGAGTCCCTAGAGAGGTGGTGAAGTGGGCGATGAGAAAGTTAAGGTTGGAGTAGTGGCTGGTTAGGGTGGTTATGGCCATGTACATGGGTGCTGGCACCCAGGTAAAAGTGAATGGAGTTTTGAGTGATGAGTTTTCTGTGAATGTTGGTGTGCATCAGGGGTCAGTTTTGAGTCCCTTGTTGATCATGGTACTTGAAGCCCTCTCACGTGACTTCAGAGATGGACTCCCGTGGGAGATGTTGTATGCTGATGATTTGGTGTTGATTGCAGAGAATGAAAAGGAGGCGGAGGAAAGATTTAAGAAATGGAGAGATGGTATGGGGCACAAGGGCTTAAGGGTAAATGCAGATAAAACAAAAGTGATGATATCTAAGGTTGGTGGTGGTACAATCAGAGGAGAGGGAGAGTGGCCATATGCAGTTTGCCACAAAGGTGTGGGAAGGAATTCCATCTTGTGCAGTGTTTGTGATAAATGGGTGCACAAGAGATGTAATGGTATTAGAGGCAGACTGCAAGATAATGCTGATTTTATGTGTGCTGCTTGTCGGGGAGAGCAGGTGGAGATTGTTAGGCGTGAAAGGATTGAACTTGCTGGTGAGTCTCTTGAGTGTGTGGAAGAGTTTTGTTATTTGGGAGACGTGGTATGTACCAGATGTGGGGCTGGAGCTAGCTCGGTTGCTAGGGTGAGAAGTGGTTGGAAGAAGTTCAGGGAGCTGCTGCCTCTCATGACATTGAGAGGGCTCTCCTTACGTACTAAGGGGTCTTTGTATGCAGCATGTGTTAGGAGTGTGATGCTGTATGGCAGTGAGACCTGGGCAGTAAAGGAAGAGGATATTTGCAGGCTTAAACATACAGAAATAACAATGATTAGGTAGATGTGCAGCGCGTCCCTGCGTGCAAGGCCTGGGGGGGCTGGGTTTACGATGGAAGAGTTGAGAGGTAGGATGGGACTGGAGTGTATTGGTGTTGTGATGAGGAGAGGTAGGCTGAGGTGGTTTGGGCATGTGGAGAGGATGGGGGATGATAATTGGGTGCACAAGGTGAGAGGTGTTAATATTGGGGGAGGGGTTGGGAGGGGTAGACCGAGAAAGACATGGGACGAGGTCATTAAGTGTGACCTCAGGGTTAAGGGATTGAACAGGGAGGCTGCCAGTGATCGAGCAGCATGGAGAGCCGCCATTAGGTGACCAAGGCCGACGCAGGGAAGCATGTTGGAGCCTTCAAAAATGAAACAAAACAAAATCAGGAACATTACTGGTACCGGAGCCAACCCACCCCTGAATCACATCTTTTTTATATTTCTGCCCGGAATTGTGCTAAGTCTGTTCTTCGCTCTGCTAAAAATAATTTCATCCGTGCTAAATGTTCCCAACTCTCCAACTCGAATTCTTCTCGCTCCTTTTGGCACCTTGCCAAAAACCTTTCTAACAGCTTTACCTCATCATCCTTCCCTCCTCTTTTCTACTCTGATGGCTCTGTAGCTATTTCTTCTACTGATAAAGCAGATCTCTTTGCTCAGATTTTCTCCTCCAATTCTACCTTAGACGATTCCGGTGCTGTTCCTCCATCACTTCCCCCCTCAGACTTCCTCATGCCTGACATTAAAATTTCTTCAGCTGATGTATTTTCTGCCATCACTGGCCTCAATATTAACAAGGCATATGGGCCTGATGGAGTCCCTCCTGTTGTCCTCAAAAACTGTGCTTCTGTGCTTTCATCCTGCCTAGGTAAACTCTTTCGCCTTTGTCTCTCAACTTGTACCTTTCCTTCTTGCTGGAAGTTTGCTCTTATTCAGCCAGTCCCAAAGAAGGGTGACCATTCCCAGCCCTCTAACTATTGTCCAGTTGCTTTAACATCCTGTGTATCAAAAGTTTTCGAATCAGTTCTTAACAGAAAAATTTTAAAGCATCTTTCCTGTCACAACCTTCTTTCTGATCGTCAGTATGGGTTCCGTCAGGGACACTCCACTGGCGATCTTCTCACCTACCTTTCAGACTCCTGGTCATCCTTCTTTCGGGACTTTGGCGAAAGCTTTGCCATTGCACTTGACATCTCAAAGGCTTTCGATCGAGTCTGGCATAAATCTTTGATTTCCAAACTGCCCTCTTACAGTTTCTATCCTTCTATCTATCCCTTCATCTCTAGCTTCCTTTCTGGTCGTTCTATAGCTGCTGTTGTAGACTGCCATCGTTCTTCTCCTAGACCTATCAACAGTGGTGTTCCTCAGAGCTCTGTCCTATCACCAACTATCTTTCTTTTATTCATCAATGACCATCTAAGCTGTACATCTAACCCTATCCACTCATATGCTGATGATTCCACCCTTCACCTTTCCATTCGATTTCCGCAACGTCCATCTCAGCAGTTACTTCAGCAAACAAGGGATGAGGCTATGGCACACCTAATGTCTGACTTGGCTCATATCTCTGATTGGGGTAAAAATAATCTTGTTGTTTTTAATGCATCAAAAACTCAGTTCTTACACTTTTCAACCCGACAAAATCTTCCTCAGGGTTACCCACTAATGTTTAATAATGTCCAGCTCGGTCCTGCATCATCCTTGAACATGCTAGGGGTTTCATTCTCGCGGGATTTGTCTTGGAAAGAACATATTACATCTCTTGTGAAATCTGCGTCCAAGAGATTAGGTGTGCTGGCCCAACTCCGAGCTTTCTTTACCCCTGCACAGATGTTGAACTTGTACACGGGTTTTATTCGCCCGTGTATGGAGTACAACTCTCATGTGTGGGGAGGCTCCCCACATGCAGGTCTTCTCAATAGGGTGGAGTCAAAGGCTTTTCGTCTCATTAACTCTCCTCCTCTTACTGATTCCCTTCAACCTTTGTCTCTTCGCCGCACTGTTGCTTCTTTATCTCTCTTCTACCGCTACTTCAATGGTCACTGTTCCTCTGAACTGTCTGCTTGCATCCCTCCACTTCTACGACGGGCACGTGGTACCCGTCTAGCAACAAACTCTCATCCCTTTTCTGTCCAACTCTCTAATGCAAGAGTTAACCGTTACTCCCAGTCCTTCATTTATGCAACTGGTCAACTCTGGAACTGTCTCCCTCAGTCTGTATTCCCTGCTTCCTATGATCTCCAATCTTTCAAATGCAGTGTGTCCAGGCATCTCGAAATGAATGGATCTTGAATTTGGCTCTCTTTTGTATTGTTTTTACTTTTTCTTGGAAGGAACAGTATGCGGGCCCATGGCCCTTGGTTCCTTTTTCCTTGCATTAAAAAAAAAAAAAACACCGAGCCCTGTGGGACACCACTTGTTATATCCCTCCATCCAGATGGCCTGTCCTTTATTACTGTCCTCGTTTGTCTGTCTCTCAAAAAATCTCTCATCCACTCCAGGAGATTTCCCTTCAGTCCTCCTGTATGCTCTGCTTTCCACATTAGTCTCTTATGGGTACCTTGTCGAAGGCCTTTTTCAAATCCAAATACACACAATCCACCCAACCATCTCTCTCCTGTAGCACGTCAATCACTCTTGAGTAAAAGCTCAACAAGTTAGAAACACATGACCTTCCACTTCTGAAACCAACTGGCTTTCAGTCAAAATATTCATCTCTTCTAGATATTTTATCCATCTATCTTTCAGGATTCTTTCGGACAATTTTGTGACCATGCTGGTTAGGGACACTGGTCTATAATTCAGGGGTTCTTCCTTGTTTCCTTTCTTATAAATTGGTACCACATTTGCCCACTTCCATTCCCGAGGCACTTTCCCCCCTCCCAAAGAACACACAGTTACATTGTGAATCTTATCCACCAGTTGTTCTCTGCATACCTTCAGATTCCATCCAGTACTGGGGCTTTCCTTACATCTTGAGTTTCCAGTAATTTATACACGTCCACCTTTTTATATCTTTTATCACTTTATTTCTAGTCACTCCCTCACCCTCCACAAACTCTCTTTCATTAGTGAAAACCGATTGGAAACATGTGTTCCATTATTTCAGCTTGCATTGCCGCATCTTTATAGACCTCTCCTCCTGCTTTCGGTTTGGTGATTCCTTCCATTTGTTTCAATTTTCCATTGACAAATCTATAAAACAATTTGTGTGTGTGTGTGCGTGTGTGTGTGTGTGTGTGTGTGTGTGTGAGAGAGAGAGAGAGAGAGAGAGAGAGAGAGAGAGAGAGAGACCTACCTAATTGTTCTTACCTGATTATATCTTTACAGAAATGAGTCAGGCTCTTACTGTCCCATTTATTAAACCATTTTTATCACACATATCCTTAAATTTATGAATTGTTTTGGCACACACTATTTCATTTGGTAGCGCATTGCACTAATCAATTGCCATATTTTGGAAACTGAATTTCCTTACGTCTTTATCGCCACTCTTTTTATGTAGTTTTTTGCAGTGTCCTGTTGCTGATGCTTCCCCATAGGTTATATACTCATTTATATTTATTTTCTCTTTCCCTGAGATGAATTTGTATAGCATAATCATGTCTCCTCCTTTCCTTCTCTTGTGTGTAACTCACCGGGTCGGTCAGGATCACTTGATGGTAGTGATCGTCAGCTTTTACCCTCCCGGAAGGGAGCTGAGAGCTCATATAGTCCGATCTATGGGCAAGGCTGTGACCTTCACACACGCACACACCCATCCCCTTGCTCAAGGGGGACAGTAACCACCCACTTTGTCAGAGAAACTTTTCACAACCTGAGCGAGGTGCGAACTCCCGTCTACCAGATGGCAAGCGAGAACGCTACCACTGCGCCAGCGAGCGGTGTGTGTGTGTGTGTGTGTGTGTGTGTGTGTGTGTGTGTGTGTGTGACCTACTTAATTGTTCTTACCTAATTATATTGTTGCGTCTCACTCCCACACTGCCACAGGCTCCAACAGCAGTATTTCAGTATAGGAAGGATGTTGCCCAGTGAGTTGTTCTTCCTATGGTTAGCCTTTAGGTATACAGCACACAAGATCAGCTGAGGCAAAAATAAACACTGACTTCTTAAAGTTCACTGTCTTTATTTTCCAAATAAATTCCACTTAATGCTTTCCAACTTCACTTCACTATTCTCACAAGCCTGGAGCTATACAAACTTTACGAACTGCAGTTACACTTACTGCCTGACAACACTTCACGATTTTCACAATAACACTTCAGTAACTTCACAAGTACCGAAAATATACACACTTCACTGACCGAGGCCCAACTAAACTTAAACCTTAAAAGCCTCCTACACTCTCATCCCCCATCCTTATATAACCTTGCATTACTCAAGAATTATCTATTTCTCCACAGTTCTGGTATGTATTTACCTAATTGTGATATACAGGAAATGAGCTACGCTCGTGGGGTCCCGTCTCTGTTTCTCAATAAGTGAAATTTTGCCTGAAACTCGTTTAAGTTTTTAGACTGGACGATCTCTTTGTCCAGGCTATTCCACAGGTCTATACATCTATAAGGAAAACTATATTTCTTGATGTCCTTCGAGCAGCTTGGCTTCTTTAGTTTCATTCCGTGTCCTCTTGTTGCTCTCTCATCCCACACAAACAGATTTTCTCTGTCAATTTTATCTACTCCTATCATGGTCCTGAACACTGCAATCATGTTGCCCCTCTCTCTTTTCCTCTAAGGAAGGCAAATCCAGTGTTTCCAGCCTCTCTCTGTATGGCAAATCTGCCAGACTAGGGACCATCTTGGTTGCTGTTCTTTGTATTTTCTCAATCTTGGTTATATCTTTCTTTTTGTGTGGGGACCACACTACTGCTGCATATTCTAACCTGGGCCGGATCATGGCCACTATCAATTTTTTCATCATCTCCTCATCCATGTAATGAAATGCCACTCTTATATTGGTCAAGAGTTTATATGTCTCTCTAACTATCTTATTTATGTGCTTTTCAGGTGACAAACTATCCTGGACCAGCACTCCCAAATCTTTCTCTTCTCTTGCTTTTCTAATTGGTTCATTACCCATCAAATAATTCAATGATGGCTTCTTGGTACTTTTACCCATTTCCAATATTTCACATTTTTTTGCGTTGAATTTCATTTCCCACATCCGGCTCCAATCATGTATCCAATCCAAATCCTCCTGTAGCATTTTACAGTCCTCTTCAACCTCTACCTTTCTCAAGATCTTTGCATCATCAGCAAACAGGCTTGCATAGCTGTTCACTCCATCTACCACATCATTTACATAAATCAAGAACATTACTGGTGCCAACACTGAGTCCTGTGGGACACCACTTGTTACATCCCTCCATCCAGATGTCCTGTCCTTTATTACTGTCCTCATTTGTCTGTCACTCAAAAAGTCTCTCATCCATTCCAGGAGGCTTCCCTTCAGTCCTCCTATATGCTCTGATTTCCATAATAGTCTCTTGTGGGGTACCTTGTCGAAGGACTTCTCTAGATCTAAGTATACACAATCCATCCAACCGTCTCTCTCCTGCAGCACGTCAATCGCCCTTGAGTAGAAGCTCAACAGGTTGGAAACACATGACCTTCCACTTCTGAATCCAAACTGACTTTCAGTCAAAATATTCATCTCTTCCAGATATTTTATCCATCTATCTTTCAGGATTCTCTCACACAATTTCGCAACCATGCTGGTTGCTAACCCGCCCCTAGCAACACAGTTACCAATTAAGAGACATCAAACATGCCAGTCTTCTTGCATTACATAACACTCTAAATCATTTACCAAACGAATTAAATTACATAATTTAATGAACAATCACATAAATAAAACATTATAGAGAAAAAAAGCATAAAAATTAATGCAAAACTTACGAAATAACTACGCTCACTAACAGCAGTCAATCTGGCAACTCTGACTCGTACCGTCAAACGCCTAGACTCGGTGAGATGCTTCTCGACTTCCCAGCTGGCAAATCTTGCTTCATAACACTACCCTCTCCTTAGATCTTTGTCGTCCCGAGAAAACTACACAGTATATGCAAACATAAACCTTAATCCTAATGAAACATCTAACTATACACAAAATAATCCTTCATCTTATCAGGTCTTCTTCTGTGCCACTTCTGACAACATCCTTGCTCCTCCACACAATCCACTCCTCCTGGAGGGTCTTGGTCCTCTTCCTGATTCACTTCTTCTCTCAGGAAACTGTCACCATCCTCTTGCACTTCAGCTCCGTGGTCCTCCTCAACATCCTCGACTGCGGGAGAGCATGATCCCTCAGAGACGCCCCAGCTTTACTGCCCTGGCCCATGGTACTGCCACAGACGATTCATGTGTACCACCTTTGGGCGAGACTTCCTGCCTCCCCGCATCCGATATGTTACGTCTGACAGGTGGTCCAGCACAGTGTAAGGCCTATCCCATGGGCTGTGCAGCTTCGGTGACTGTCCCTTCTTTTGCTGAGGTTTGTATAACCAAACTTGATCGCCATCCTTGAAGCTCACCTCTCTTGCCTTGGTATCATACTTGCACTTCATCACCTCTCCTGAAAACTTGAGGGCTCCTCGCACTTGACGATGTACCTCAGCCAGCCTTTCTTGAAGGTGCTTCGCATAGCCGGTGGTGTCTGTAGGCAGCTCTTCACCAGGTGGTCTTTCCATTAACAAGTCAACGGTTAGGTGTAACTCGTGGCCCAACATCAGTTTTGCAGGGGTGTAGCCGGTAGACTCATGGGATGCAGAATGGTATGCCATCAACAACGCAGGTAATTTCTGGTCCCATTCTGTTCGTCCATCTACGCAGTACTTGGCCGGTTCTTGCCCTAGGGTCCAGTTGAATTTCTCCACCTTCCCATCTGACTGTGATCTTAGTGGGTTCGTCCTGGTCTTCCTGATCCCCAATAACTGGCAGCACTCACGGAACACAGCAGACTCAGAGTTTCTACCCTGGTCTGAATGTAGCTCTTGTGGCATCCCAAAATGACAGAAGAACTGGTCAACCAGCACCTGAGCAACAGTCGAAGCATCTTGATCAGGGATGGCATAGGCTTCTGGCCACTTTGTGAAGTAGTCCATCGTGACACATATATATCCGTTTCCTCTTTCCATGAGTGGCAAAGGCCCAGCAATGTCCACTGCAACTCTTTCCATCAGTGCACCCACTTGGTACAGCTGAAGAGGGCCACACCCACGTTTCTTGGGTCCCTTCTTGGGACAGCACACATCACAGTCCCTACACCACTCTTCAACATCCTGACGCATGCCAATCCAGTAGAA
>JAGKTI010037013.1:0-10976 GCA_018397915.1 Birgus latro
GTATGGTGGAGTCAAAGGCTTTTTGTCTCATTCACTCTCCTCCCCTTACTGGCTCCCTTCAACCTCTGTCTCTTCGCCACACTGTTGCATCATTATCTCAATTCTGTCGCTACATCAATGGTCACTGCTGCTCTGAATTGTCTGCTTGCATCCCTCCACCTCTATGATGAGTGCATAGCACCCGTCTATCAACAAACTCTCATCCCTTTTCTGTCCAACTCTTTAATGCAAGAGTTAACCGTTACTCCCAGTCCTTCATTTATGCAACAGGTCACTTCTAGAACTGTCTCCCTCTGTCTGTATTTCCTGCTTGCTATGATCTCCAGTCTTTCAAACACAGTGTAAGGAACTTTGCAGCCTGGTTCCTTCTCCTTCACATTTAAAAAAAAAAAAAAAAAGATATGCACTCAGCATCATGTGAACAAGTCTTCCTCAACACACTCACACACAAAAGAACTAGAAATTAATGTACAAGGATACGTAGAGAGGAAGAAAGGAACTTTGAAAAAGGTATACTGTAATTGACAAATGTTAGGACAAACCCAAATCGTTTTATAGATTTGTCAATGGCAAATTGAAAAAAAAGGAAGGAATCACCATAAAGATGCAGCAATGCAAGCTGAAATAATGAACAAATGTTTCCAATCGGTTTTCACTAATGAAAGGGAGTTCGTGGAGGGGGAGGAAGTGACTGGAAATGTAGTGATAAAAGATATGAAAGTGGAAGTGCAGGAAGTGTATAAATTACTGGAAACTCAAGATGTGAGAAAAGCCCCAGGTCCAGATGGAGTCTCTAACTGGGTATTGAAGGAATGCAGAGAGCAATTGGCGGATAAGATTAATTGTTTAATTGTGTGTTCTTTGGAAGAGAGGAAAGTGCCTCGGGAATGGAAAAGGGCAAATGTGGTACCAATTTATAAGGGAGGAAACAAGGAAGAACCCCTGAATTATAGACCAGTGTCCCTAACCAGCATGGTCGCAAAATTGTGTGAAAGAATCCTGAAAGATAGATGGATAAAATATCTGGAAGAGATGAATATTTTGACTGAAAGCCAGTTTGGTTTCAGAAGTGGAAGGTCATGTGTGTCCAACTTGTTGAGCTTTTACTCAAGAGCAATTGATGAGCTACAGGAGAGAGATGGTTGGGTGGATTGTGTGTACTTAGATTTAGAGAAGGCCTTTGACAAGGTACCCTATAAGAGACCAATGTGGAAATTAGAGCATATAGGAGGACTGAAGGGAAACCTCCTGGAATGGATGAGAGACTTTTTGAGTGACAGCCAAATGAGGACAGTAATAAAGGACAGGACATCTGGATGGAGCGAAGTAACATGTGGTGTCCATCAGGGCTCGGTGTTGGCGCCAGTAATGTTCCTAATTTACATAAATGATATGGTAGATGTAGTAAACAGTTATGAAAATCTGTTTGCCGATGATGCAAAGATCTTGAGGAAGGTAGGGGTTGAAGTGGACTGTAAAATGCTGCAGGAGGATCTGGATAGGATACATGATTGGAGCAGGATGTGGGAAATGAAATTCAATGCAAAAAATGTAAAATATTGGAAATGGGCAAAAGTACCAAGAGGCCATCACTGAATTATTTGATGGGTAATGAACCAATTACAAAAGCAAAAGAAGAGAAAGATTTGGGAGTGCTGGTCCAAGATAATTTTTCACCAGAAAAACACATTAACAAAATAGTTAGAGAGACATATAAACTCTTGACCAACATAAGAGTGGCATTTCATTACATGGATGAGGAGACGATGAAAAAATTGATAGTGGCCATGATCCGCTCCAGGTTAGAATATGCAGCAGTAGTGTGGTCCTCACACAAAAAGAAAGATATAAACAAGATTGAGAGAATACAAAGAACTGCGACCAAGATGGTCCCCAGTTTGGCAGATCTGTCATACAGAGAGAGACTGGAAAGGCTGGATTTGCCTTCCTGAGAGGAAAGAAGAGAGAGGGGCGACATGATTGCAGTGTTCAGGACCAAGACAGAAGTAGACAAAACTGACAGAGAAGATCTGTTTGGGTGGGATGAGAGAGTAAGAATAGGACACTGAATGAAACTGAAGAAGCTCATCTGCTTGAAGGATATCAAGAAATATAGTTTTCCGTATAGATGCATAGACCTGCAGAATAGTCTGGACAAATAGATTGTCCAGTCAAAAAACTTAAACGAGTTTAAAGCAAAATTTGACTTATCAAGAAACAGAGACAGGACCCCGCGAGCGTAGCTCATTTCCTGTATATCACAATTAGGTAAATACAGTTAGGTAAGTTAGGTAAATACACACACACACACACACTCGCTGGCACAGTGGTAGCGTTCTCGCTTGCCATCTGGTAGACGGGAGTTCGCACCTCGCTCAGGTTGTGAAAAGTTTCACTGATGAAGTGGGTGGTTACTGTCCCCCTTGAGCAAGGGGATGGGTGTGTGCGTGTGAGAAAGTCACAGCCTTGCCCATAGATCGGACTATATGAGCTCTCAGCTCCCTTCCAGGAGGGTAAAAGCTGACGATCACTACCATCAAGTGATCCTGACCGACCTGGTGAGTTACACACACACACACACACACACACACACACACACACACACACACACACACACACACACACACACACACACACACACACACACACACACACACACACACCCACACACACACACACACACACACACACACACACACACAAAATTTCTCCAAAGACACACAGAGGCAACTGGTTCATGGTAGGACAAAGGGGGTTGAATGAGATAAGTCAGGTGAGAGCTGAAGTCTAGCTGCTGGGGATAAGAATGAATTGTGATGTCTCAGTTACATTTATTTATCTCCATCATAACAGGGAGTGTACATAATTTCCAGCAATTAATCAATAAAATATCTCTCACTGCATCATTATGCTACAGTAATTGTTCTATAATTTATAAAAAATAACATACATGTGAAACAGCTTAACTGGCACAGCAGAATGGCTGCTGGCCCACTTTTGGTACCATCACTGGAGGGCCTTTGTTGGGTCGTGACTGCGTTGGCTCATCATCACTAAATGTGAAGCTTGGACTTAATCACGTTCCTTTCTTCTTATTGATCGGCTAATTTAAGGGTCTTCCAGGAAATCCTTCTCCCCCACCCACCATCAGAAAAAAAACATTGACAAGGTGCAGCACGATTGAAAATAAGAACAAAAAATTGATGAGGCAGCATGATTGGAAATCATTTTAGCCAACAGTTGCAAGATTAAGGTCTCCACGAGACCTTGTGGGAAGAAATTTCAGAGTGAATTAAACACTCTCATAAAGACTCATTTCCAAAGGAAATACCATATAGAAGATCTCCCCCCCCCCATTGGATGAGAAAATGTTAGAACGCGAGAAACCGTTATGAGTTATTTATTGTCATGAAAGTGTACAGAATACACTACGTAGCCTATACAACAGAAGGAGGTAGTAGGTCCTGCCAAACACCTCCTTAAAAAAATATAGTTACATGCAGTCAGTCAGTGGTTACAATTAAGTGCATACAGTGTATAATAAAAGGAGGTGGTGCATCTTGCCACACACACCCTTCAGCAAAGAGATGTTCTGTTATGCCACGTACTCAGAGCTCAACTCCTTGCTCTCTGAGTATGAGGGTCTGATTTGGGTTCCCTCCAAGACCGGGTCCAGAGCATGCAACCAGAGGAACAGGGCTCAAAACACAGGCTAACAAATGTTACACATATATTACTGTAAAGAATTCAGTATCTGGGCACAATACAATGTGATGGATTACACACACTATGGGAGATACAAAGATTTGGAGTTTGTGACCAACGGTGATAGGGCAACTGCAGGTGGTGCCCATGTGTGGGAGGGGCCCTGTCATGTGTGCACCCTCTGTAGGGGCGTGGGACCACTGTCATATGCCGGATCATCAGGTGGGGGCTGCTGGGTGGTGTAGAGGGAGGCCTTTCACTGGAGGGGCCTCCGTAGGTGTGTCAGCCCTCAGGACTAGGGTCAAATAGAGCAAGTAGGGTCGCTGCCTTGCGCGTACCCTTGGTGGAGGACGGCTTGCCGGCTAGTTTGGGGAGGTCTTGGCTGGGGGTCCTGGGGGCGTTCCTTGGTGACTGGGGGCTGCGGTCTCACCTTCATCGGGAGTCTGACAGGGGCTGCCTGCAGCTTCTTCTTCTCCAGGAGTTTGACAGCAACTGGCAACATAGGGGTGCTGGTTGGAGTGAGTGTACCTCCAGGGTCACTATAGGGCCGCTCCAGAGCCCTTCCAACAGCGACTCTGCAGGGGAGCCAGCTCTGCCCCTTGGGGTGTGGGGAGAGTGGGAGGGGCATCCCACTCAGCCTCTGGAGGAGGGAGGCGAGCAAGGGGCGTGACCCTTGGTGGGTGCTGCAGGGTTAGCCTCCCTGGTGAGTGTGGTGGGCATCGCCGCGATCCTGCTCCCAGTGGGGGCTGCAGACAAGGGAAGCATGGTGGGTGCTGCCGCGGTTCTGCTACGCCCTGGGACTACAGGTGAGAGGAGCACGGTGGGCATCCTCTCCCCAGCGAGCACGGTGGCCGTCACTGCGGTCCTGCTCCCAGCGGAGGCTGCAGGTGAGGGAAGCGTGGTGGGCATTCCCTCCCCAAAGAGCATGGTGGGCATCGTCGTGGTCCTACAGGAGGGAGTAGGTGAAAGAAGCACGGTGGGCATCCTTTCTCCAGCAAACACAGTGGGCATCGTCGTGCTCCTACAGGGGCAGTAGGTGAAAGCAGCACAGTGGGTGTCCTTTCCCCAACGAGCAGAGTGGGCGTCCTTTCCCCGACAAGCACAGTGGGCATTGCTTCGGTCCTACTTGGGAAGTCTGTTGGTATACAGATCCCGCCCCGATCCTGGTGAGCGCTAGTCCCGGTAAAAGGTAATGCAGCAGGGTGACTTACCTCCCGTGGAGTCCGTTGAGGGGAAGAGGGCCGCGTGGTGGTTGGAGACGTATGCTCATCTTGCTCGGGCTCTTGTTGTGCCTCTCTGTGGTCTGCCCCGGTTCTGTAGTCTCCCTTTGGTATTTCAGCAATTAATGCAGTATTTACTAAGAAATATAAATTTTCAAGATAACAACTAATGAAGATAAAGGGGAACTGAAAGACTTGGTGAATGAGTTTGAGAGAGCATGTAAGAAATGGAATCTAAAGGTGAATGAAGGGAAGAGTAAATCTGAGGTCCTTGAGAGAAATTGTCACTGAATGCACAGTGAGGGTGGAGTGAGGAAATGAAAACTGTGAGTGTACAGTATTTAAGAACAGTACTTTGGTAGGGTGATGAGTAAGGATGGAAGTTTAGAGGATGAAGTCCTTGAAAGGTTCACAGGGAAGAAAGGTTGCTGGTTTATTGAAAGTGGTGTTATGAAATAGGGAAGTGAGCATGGAAGTAAAAAAGTTCCTGCATCAGGGCCGTGCACCAGGGGGGTGAGTTGTTTAACCCCCCCATTTGGAAAGAATTAATAATTCAAATGAATCTAGCTATCTATCTATCTATAGCGCAACACCCTAATCCCGCAATGGGTGGCTGCAGACAAAACGCCTCCAAGTCACTCTGTCACCCACCATTTGACTTTGACTGTCCTCCCCCCAGCTCACTCCCCCCTCCCTCATATACCTCTCAACTCCATCTCTCCACCTCATCCTTGGTCTCACCCTCCCCCTCCCTCCCTCCGCTTCACCCACATACATCCTCTTAGTCAGTCTTTCATTCTCCATTCTCTTCACATGTCCAAACCACCTCAGTGTATTTCTCCTAATTTTCTCAGTCACATCCACATCCACCCCACGACGTTCTTTCACTTCTTCATTCGTCAACCTGTCCCTCCATGTCACTCCACATGTTCCTTTCAGATAACTCATTTCCACTGCTCTCACGCTTGACTTGTTTCCCTCTAGCAAGGTCCACTCCTCGCTGCCATATGTCAGGGTAGGGATCACAATAGTATCATACAGTGACTTCTTAACTTCCATACCCACCTCCCTGTTTCTCATCACCTCTTTCAGTGAACCAACAACCTTCCTTCCCTGCTTCATCCTTTCAAGCACTTCATCCCCAAAACTTCCATCCTTACTCATCACGCTACCTAAGTACTTGAATGCACTCACATTCTCCA
Organism: Birgus latro; assembly: GCA_018397915.1. NCBI lineage: Eukaryota > Metazoa > Arthropoda > Malacostraca > Decapoda > Coenobitidae > Birgus > Birgus latro. The sequence continues at coordinate 6,128 of JAGKTI010037013.1, forward strand.
TATCCTCACCATCCAACCTCACTGTGCATTCTGTGACATTCCTCTTTAACACCTTAACTTTACTCTTGTTTACATTAACATTCAGATTCCTCTTCTTTCACACTGTCCCAAACTCATTCACCAAACCTTGCAACTCCGATTCATCTTCACTCAGCAATACTGTATCATCAGCAAGTACCAACACTGGAATCTTCCATGCCTCACCCTCATTCATTATAACCACCCTTACATCCACTGCCCTACCTTTCACCACCTTTACAACCCCATCCATGAATATATTAAACATCCATGGAGACATCACACACCCCTGTTTCAGTTCCACATGTAGATAAAAAAAACTCACTCAGCTTGCCATCTACTCGCACTGTAGCCCTAACTCCCGTGTACATACTCATCACAGCATTCAACAATTTCCCATCCACTCCATATATTCATAATACCTTCCACATACCTTGCCTATCTACTCAGTCATATGCTCTCTCCAAGTCCATGAAGGCAACATAGTTTCTTTCCCTTCTCTAGATACTTTTTCGCCAAACATCTTAGAACAGATAACTGATCTACACACTCTTTTCCCTTCCTAAATCCCCCTTGTTCTTCTCCAACTAGCTCCTCTGTTATATGCCTAACCCTGTCAATAAGTATTCTGCCATATATTTTTCCAGTCGCACTAAGAAGGCAAATACTCCTATGGTTACCACATACTTCTCTCTCTCCTTTTCCATTGTATAAAGGAACAATTATTCCAGACTTCCAATCCTCTGGAACCTTTCCCTCTTCCCAGGCCAATCTACACAACTTCCATATCCACTCCACAACAGTCTCACCCTCATACTTCAGCATTTCACCACACACTCCATCAATTCCTGGGGCCTTTCCCAACTTGATCTCTTCATTGCTTCAACTACTTTCGCCATACTGATCTCTTCCTCCCTCCTCTCATTTCTTCTTCTCCCAGTGATTCCCCAACCACTTATACTTGCACTGCTCTCACTCTGAAATAATACTAAAAACGCAACTCATTAACTTAATTAAATCCTATTGAGAATGTTACGAGATAGAAAAACAATAGAAATAGTAAAAAAAAAAGTTCTACAAAATGTAGGAAAGAACAAATTAAGAAGTTTTACAAAGGTCTTAGAATGTTTTCTTACCGAAGAGAATCAACGGAAGGTCATGGAAAGCCACTGAAAAAAATGGAAGTTTGTAGAATGTAGTGGAAACTTTTAGAATGTTTCATAAGGGTATATAAATGGTACTTCTGTGCAGAGTGAGTTATGCCCGAGGATGTGTCAACTGTCTCCTCGGCCGGGGAAGAGGTCGATGAGCCCTCCCCCTCTCAAACGAAGAAGGGCTGTCCATCTCACCCTCCTATCGTGGATTTCAGAGATCGGCTAGATATGTCCTCCAGCCATCACCTCCTGACACTCGGCGCCCACACCCAGTCATACCAGCTCAGAGTTTCGACCTACTCCACCTTATACGAACTTCTACAGGCGACCGATGCAGGTGAGGGGATTCCACCTTGCCTGATTGTCAGGGGAGAGGAGGTGTGTCTATCTGATCTTCGAGCTTTGTATTTCATTCTGTTTCCATGATTGGCTCCCCTAGACTGGCCATATTGTGCAGTGTGCAAGCCTTTTTGTTCTGGTTTTGTTTTTTATAATTTTATTTGGCCTATATGCCCCACATTGTGGGTGATGGCCATAAAGCCTTTAAAAGAAAAAATTTACTGTAAAAAATCAGTGAGTGAAGTGTGTGTGTGTGTGTGTGTGTGTTTTTTTTAATGACCGAATTCTTTGTTTCACTTCCAAGGTTCTGAAGAGTTCAATATGTAAATTACCCTGAATTTGTACCCTTTCATCTCTACAGTAAGTTACAGTACCCAAGTTTACTGTATTGCGTTACTTTAGTTTATTGGGTAATTAAGGCGCTCCAATTGGATTGAGCCTGTGCAGGTTTACATCCAAGGGGTGGTTGGGGTTTATTACTCTCACAGTGCCACTCAGGGATGAGTGAGGCTGGTCACTCTCATCTTAAATGTTAGGACCATCTTGCCTATAGCCCCGGGCTCGTACGCTCCTCACAGGGCAACACAGGATTAGATGATGAATGAATGAATGAAATAAAGTGAATAGACTTATAGATAGATGGTGTTTTTTTTCAAAACCCCCTCCTTTAACCCATTCACTGCATCAGTGTTTGTTTACATGTACATCCCATCTGCGACAGTTTTTAAGTATTCAGAAAAACAATATTAGAAAAATAATATTGTCAAAAGATTGGGAAAGGAATCCTGAGTTCAATGGTATATAGTATAATATAGCAAAAAACAAATTACGTCTGAAACAGATGATGATGATGATGATGATAAGATTCGCCACACGGGTGTGGCTCGGGCTCAGGGTGGAGAGCCCGTATGGGGGGAAACGCTGATGATGAAGATGATGTGCTTAAGAATGATGAAAATATGTATGAGAAGGTCTGAGGAGGCCGGATTCACGAAATTTAGCGAGAACGGCCTGGGTGATGTCTCCATAGTCAGAAGGCGTGAGACGTCTTTTGACAGGGTCGAGGCTGGAGTCATGAGAAGGCTGGAGGCTGGAGTCCTGAGGCTGGAAGTCCTGGTGAACAGAAGAGGAAGTGGAGGGGGGAGGAGGAGAGGGTGGGAGACATGGAAAGTCTGTCTCCATCTCCTCGGCTGGAAGCCGTGATTTCTTCCCCTTCCTCTTCTTTTTCCTGGGTGCAGGAGGAGGCAACGGAGATGCAGGAGCCTCCACAGTGGCCTGGAGGACTTCCGCAGGAGCACTGTCAGAGTGGCAGCCCGAACGACAGCAGCTGGTGGTGGTGAAGGAGGGGAGGCATCATCCTCGTCCCGAAGGATGGAAGGCTCGGGAGAGGGGGTCCTCCTCGAGGCTGCTGACGGCGGGCGTTGGTCACAGGTGGCGTCAGGCGTGGAGTGCAAGGACGCAGCGTCCAGGGCGGAGCAGAAGTAGTGGTGGAGGAGGTGCTTGCTCTCGTCAGAGGAGCGTCGAGCTGCAGTCTTCGTCGCGGTGTTGTGCGAGGTTTGGAAGGCCGCAGCATGGTGGAGGGACGCTCCTGACGAAGGGCAGGCCGCACATCACGAGCGAAGCTCTGAGGTATGACAAGGCACGGCAGCCCGTTCTAAAAAATCTGGGGGAGAAGAACAAGCAGCGCCTCCTTGTCACCACCACAGAAAGCCTTCGTCGTCGTGATGCACATGGCGACGATCGTGTCCACTCCTCCGAAACGTCGGGGATCCTTCAGCCGGCCACCACGAGCCGAGGGGCACCGCCGTGAAGGAGCAACGCCCTTCACAGCAGCACCTCCCGGCCCAGTGATGCCCCTAGCCTCAGGACCCTTCGATGTCTGGACAACGTGAAACTCGACCGTCTCGCCCTTGGCTTAAGAGAGCAAGGGGCACTGTGGAGAGGGAGCAGCGATGCCAGAGCAATGTACAAATACATCAGCACCAGTGTCCTGGCGCCAAATGAACCCGTACGCTGCCCCTATGCTGAACCACTTCACAGTGCCTTGAATTAACTCTCCTCCAGCAGGCCCAGTACTGCTATGGTTTGCCCCCCTCAACGGGTCGTAGGCAGTAGCAGATGAGGCTATGGTGAGAGAGGAGAGGAGATGTTGCCGCCACCGCTGCTGGACGAAGTCTGTCTGAAACAGGTCCTTTTTTTTTTTTTTTTTTTTTTTTAACAGGTCCGTGAAGTAATAAATATTCCTTGTGCGGTGGTGCCAGGCGAACGATGTGTTATCATCGCACTGTATCGGCAGTATCAGTCGTGATCAGATAAGTGTAAATCAGCAACTGAACTATCACTGTCATCATCTGACAATATATTACTATCATCACTCATCCAGAGATTTCATCCAATATTTGCTTGGGCTACCTAGCGGTGGCCTCCTGGAGAAGATTTCATACCTGTACCTGCGGCATGCTGTAGGTGACTGAGCTGAGCTCTCCTCCTTGTAAAAATGTGTGATCTATGTATGGCAATATTCTGTAGGCTGCCATGAGTTGCTAGCTGATTTATTTTGCGCCATTTCTGACGGCAGAATTTTCGAAAGAAAATCATTTATGATACAGACACAGTTAGAACTATTTGGAAATATGATACAGCCGCAGTCAGTGGGTTAAAAAATCCTGCGCACAGCCCTGTTCTGCATAATATATGGCAGTATTGTGATCCCCACTCTAACGTATGGACGTAGCCAGACTTTTTCAAAAGAGGTGGGGGTCTTTTCTGCTGAATTTGGACTTGCATGGCAACCAGCTGGTCAAAGGTCATGCTTGCTGCGGAGGTATGAGTGTATGCATAAGCAATGTTGGGAAACCGCACAAAACTTTTGAAGAACAGAGAGTGACTTGGGAAAAAAAGAAAAATTTTAGGCAAGTGGGGGTGGGGGGGTCGTCCGATCCTTTTGACCTCCTCCTGGACCTTGGTGAAAGGAAATAAGAATGAGAGCAGTGGAAATGAGTTACCTGAGAGGAGCATGTGGATTTACATGGAGAGACAGACTGACAAACGAGGAAGTGAAAGAGCATTGTGATGTGGATGTGACAGAAATCATTAGAAATGCACTGAGGTGGTTTGGCCATGTGGAGAGGATGGAGAGTGAGACTAACGAGGCGAATGTATGTGAGGTGGAGGGTGCAGAGGGAGGAAGATACTGGGGATGAGATGGAGGGAAGGAGTAGAGAGGTATATGTGAGAGAAGGTTGTAGGCTAGGGAGAAGGGCAGCAAAATGACAGGGAACAGGGTGACATGGAGGTGATTTGCATGTGACCACCTCTTATGGGATGAAGGTGTCAGG
>JAGKTI010037014.1:0-10976 GCA_018397915.1 Birgus latro
GGAGCAGCGATACAAGGAAACATGAGAATGAGAAAGAACTCTGGGGCTCAAGAGGCAATATGAACTGAGGAATGATGGTATAGAGACGAGAGATATGAAGAGAGGGGAAAGAGAAGACGAGACCTTCGGTCAGGATGTTACCCAGCCCGTCGGCGTCCAGAACTAAAACACGGACGGGAGTTGTAATTTCGACGGTTGTATTTTGTTTTCTGGGGAATAGGGTGGTGGATGTTTCATTGTCAGTTACACTTGACTAGCGAACGAGCGTTTGTACTTACGTCTGTCATCATAATTTCATCTTGTTGATGAATCACATGTGCTATGTCCAATTCTCTGTCCCCGATTTGCTGTCAACGAAATGCGTCAATAAACGCTTGGCAATTGATTGAACGATAAAATCCAGAAATGAGGCATTTACCCTTGCTGATTTCACCCCCTGAACATAGAAAAAAATTCACGTAAAATTATAAGCGCAATATCTGATATTTAATTATTAGAATTCATACAAGAAAACATAGTGTTACAAAAGGAAATATGTTTAAAATTGATTTCATAGTGGAACATGCCAGTTGAAGCCCTTGGTACATTTCCTTGGAAAGCTGGGATTCCAAGTTGTTTCTTTGGTCTCCTGAATAAATGTATAGCTAAAAACAAAATCTATCGAAGAATNTTCCTGTGGTCTCCTCTATCCAGTTTCATCAATTCTCTCTAGTCTCCATTTCACATACCAGAGCTCCATCCTATTTTCTCCTACATTTTTCACTCACGCTTTTTCCCCTTTGCCTGTGTGTGTGTGTGTGTGTGTGTGTGTATGTGCGTGTGTGTTTATCATGGAGTAAAACTGAGGAGCCGATTTTAACATCGATTATTGGGGTCGCATTATATGGAAGGATTCGGGTCTTGTAACTATTGGTTGACTGGCGTAAAGATTCGCGTACAATCTGTCATTAACCCAAAGCCATCTTATATAACTGACACTCTATATAATAGCTTGTGAGCAACTGTTGCAGAAAAGGTGTATAGTCTTCCCCAACTAGAATTAAAACAAATCAACAATGTCTAGCAGAGCCATTTTTAAACAAAGTCACTTAGCGAGATATGGGAAGTTCATTCTTCCCTCTTGAACTCCACTTCGCGGAATACCTGTTTTATTTTATTTTATTTTCCAAAGTTATCTTTTCTCTCTTTCTCTCCCTCAGCCTCATCCATTTCGCATAATCGAACATTCCATTTCCATTTTCTTAATTTCTGGAATTCCATCTTAATATGGCCAAGATTTTAGCCGTTTTGCAGCATACTTCAAGAGACTTAATAGTAGAATATGATAATATTAAGGTTCTATAGAGAAAACAATATTTGGGTTTACAAAGCCTACTTTCCATTAAACTTCTCTGTGCCTTTTAAAAGTCGATCTGCCGTTAATGTTTAGCATCAGCATGAGTTGATGGCAGATTTACTGCAGTTTAAAGTGACCAAATACAATATATCCTGTTTACCTGGGTTTCTACTATGGCTGTATTACGTCTCTGTTCTCCCTGTAGCCGTTCAATCCCTCGTTAATTACTTTCCTACTTCACCTCATCTCTCAACCTTCCCCTCTCCCTCTATCTCCTTGTCCCTCGCCTTTTCTGCCGTCTCTTTCCTTCTTTTCTTTCTAATCGCCCTGCAACCAGCCGTTTAACACCGCTACTTACTTTTCACCCTTCTAGCCATCCTTTTCTCTCAACTCTCTCTCTCAATCTTCCCATTTATCATTTTTTTTTTTCCTAAACCTCACTCCTACTTTCCTTTTTCATACTTCCAGTCTTCCCACTTTCTCCTCACTGGCGGTCCCTCGTTAATATTCACTCTTACTCATACCTTTCCTAGCCAGTTCCTCACCCTTTATGCCCTCCCTTCCCCCATCCTCTCTCATTACTTCCCCTCACACCACACCCACTGCTCACATCCTTCATCTTTCCACGCATTGGTTCCCTGGCCGTCTCGCCGTCTCCCACTTCCTGCCCTTACTTTCCATCTCTTTTTTCTTCCATTCCTCCGTTCCACTCTACTTGCCTCCTCTTTCCTCCCTTCTTCTTTATTTCTCTCTCTCTCTCTCTCTCTCTCTCTCTCTCTCTCTCCCTCCATTACCATTATATACCACTATGAGTACCGAATACATGTCAGGCAAGGTGCTGCTTCTAGTATAAGTTATATCACCTCTGGTGTCGCTTGGAGATACAGGAGCTCGCTAACAAGATCGTAAAAGGGAAGGTAGCACATGCAAAAACACAGGCTGATATAACTGACAGTAGATATACTGTACAAAGTGTCAAGGAGACGGGATGAACGTATGGGAAGAGATGAGGGACACGACAAGAGGATGAAAGAGGACAAAATGAGCCTAATACTGATAAAGAATAGGGAACAGAGAGAGAGGCAGGTTGAGATGAAAAGGTGAGAAAATATAAAGAGACAAAAAGAGAGCATGATGAACTGACATATTTCATGGGGGTAGAATAATGATAAGGTATGAGAAAGGTAGTGATTAAGGAGAGATTTAATGAGACAAGAAGAACCATTAGGGACTGACAGGTGATTGATGTGAAAAGGAGAGAATGTTGGCTCTGGAGTGCAATACGCACTGAGGAACGTTCCTTAAAGACTAGAGAGATGAAAAAAAAACTGGAAGAGGGGACGAGTGACGAGACCTTCAGGCAGAGTTTATCCCAGTATAATGGCATGAAGAGCTGAAACAGGGGTTGGGATTGTAATTTTGAGGGTTGCATACTGTAGTCTGGGGAAAAGCGTGGTGCGTGATTTAATAGTCAGTTAGGCTTGACAGGGAATGAAAATAGAAAGAGGGCACACGAGCGACAAGGGAGGGAAAGAGAAGAGAAACACGACTTACAGTACAAATTCTTTCTTATACTCCCCTCTTTCCATCCTCCTTAATTCCCTGTAGTCCACACTTCACTTACCACAAAGATCGATCCTGCTTCCTTATGCATTTTTCATTCACGCTTTTCCCCTCGTGTGTGTGTGTGTGTGTGTGTATGTGTGTGTGTGTGTGTGTGTGTGTGTGTGTGTGTTTACCAAGCAGGAAAATTGGGTCATTTGGGGGGATGGGAAGTTTGCGGTCTTGTAATATTGGTAGTGTGCTGTGAAGCTTCTCACACAGTCAAATGTCATTAACCCTAAGCCTTGTTATATACTGTATACTCTATATAATAACTAATGAGTAACCACGGTGGAAGATATTTATAGTCTTCCTCAACTAAAGCCAAACAAAAAACTTGGGCCTGCAAAACCAGTTCTAAAACAAGCCATTGTTAGGGAGAAATAGAAAGTTCACACCTCCTCATTGGCTTCAGCCTTTAGCTCCGCATCTATCTTCCTTTCTCTTCGTCCATTTTCATCCATTTCCTCCTTCTCTCCTGCAATCTCAGTCATTTCTCTTAGCCAGCAATCCGTTTCCATTTTCTTAATTACTAGCCTTCAATCTTAATTTTCCTGTTATTGTCCATTCTGCAGAATATTCCTTAGATTTGATGGCAGAATAAGACAATATTTTGGTCGTACGGACAAAACAGTACTTTGATACTACATCCTTTCCATAGCAGTTCCTCGTGACTAGCCTCATATTTAACAGTTAATCTGTCGTTACGGCTTAGCTTTCAGGATGGAGTCATAGCAATTTTACACCGAATAAAGTGAACGAATACTTCTTATCCATGTTTTCTTATCAGTGGTTCTATTTCCTCTCTGTTCTCCTTGACTCCATTCCGTATCTTCCTACATATCCTCATCAAAGACGTCCACCTTCCTCCTTACCTCTCCCCCCTTGCCTCTCACCTGGTCTACCCTGTTTCTTTCTCTCTCCTCTCTCTCGTATTCCTGCTCCCTGTCTTATAACACCGCTTCCCACTTTTCACCCCTTCTCATCTCCTTTTCTCACATCTCTCTCCTAACCATTACTATCTCACCTTTTTCCTCATCTTCACTCCTACCTTCCGCTTTCTCATTTCCATATCTCCCTCTTTCTCGTCGCCTTTCATCCCTCCTGTCTCTCCCGACTCTGACTCTTACATTCTCCATTCCTTACCCTTTATGCTCTCCCTTCCCCCATCCACTCTCTCCTTCCCTCACACGACACCCCCTACCCACATCCCGTCTTTCTCCCTGTGGTGCTAAATGATAATATTGGCAATGGAAAAAAATAGTGAGCAGTGTTTCCATTAGGCTAATTTGGAAAACAGTGTCCAGCATTTTTTGCTTCGTCTCATTATCATTTTGGTAAATTGATCAAGAGTGTTGGAATCTGAATTTTTTACCGTTTCACTCTCTCGACTGTTATGTTATTTTTATCTTTCCGTTTTTCTAACCTTTACCTTTATTTATTTTATTTTTTTTAACATTACAATCATTTCACTGATTACCCGTCCCCGCCAAAGAGGGGCTTGGGGACGGGTATTGTTTTCACTTGGTTTGTTTGTTTGTCTGTCTGTCCGTTAACAGTTTTACGCGAAAACAACTGGTGCGATTTAGATTAAAATTACAGGGATAATGTGCTATGACCTTCTGATCAGCTGATTAAATTTTGGGCCAAACTGGGCCAAGGCCCAGTCTGTAGACCCCCCCCCCCTCCTCAAAAAAAAATCGACATGAAAACTAAAGGTGCGTCTTTCAGATTTGCATCCTATAACATGCTTCATTATATCAGAGGGGTCATCCCCCAGTTAGCGGTAGGGGGTCAGTATCAGGTGTGTAGGGCCTAAAATTTCAAATAGGCACAAAATCGACACTTTTCATCCAATTTACTCCAAATCTGATATATGACATATTTGACAAGATATCCTGTTGTGTTTATATATCAGCAATGAAATGATGCCGGGGACGGGTTTGCTGTGCCTTAGCACCGCTTCTTGTTCTAGTTTTAAATTTATCAGGTCAAATCCCTACAGTATTAATCTGATAATTAAATGATTACACTTATTATACTTACGATCTTTTTATATTCAAATAGATTAATCATTTACACATTGTGCACACTTTCTTCTATAAAATAGCTGTATATATGGCCAGTTAAAAAAAATGTACTTATAGCTAAGTGCAGAGGAATTAAAGTACTCGTATTCACTCTTTTATTTCATCTCAGAGTAATTATTCTTTCCCTTTGTGACAGTTATAATTTCTCTGTAACAGAATCAAATCCTCGTTGTCGTGATATTCACCACTGACGGTATTAGATGTGGAATTTAGAGACCTGCCTACCAGGAATTATGTTTTCATACATTATGACTTCTGGGATATGGTTTAGAGTGATAAAGAATTTATATTTTTACAATAAATACACTATTATCAGTTGTCCAATCTGCTCTTCCACTGCGTTTGCTTGACGCTTAGAGTGCATCCGTCATTTTCATCCCCGATGTATGGTATTCAAGAAAAGTATCCTTGGAAGGAGAAAAATACAAAGCCTCTTGGAGCTTAGAATCTAAGTCAATATAGGAAAGTGAAAAGCTGTTGAGATGAAGTATATAATAGACGAACTTATTTCACTGACTAGACGTTGTAAAATTCGAGAGTGTCCTGAAAACACGGTAGCAGGAGCCATTCTGAAACAACAGTCATAGAGGAACTGGTCAGGCTTTGGAAAGAAAAAAGAAGGGGGGAAAAGAAACTACATGTGGGAAGATTTAGAGCCTCGGAGGAGGCTACAACGATTGAGGGGCATGAATAAATATGCACTTACGTGAACACAAAGCTATAAAAAAATATACTGCGTGTAGGTCGCTGCGTATTCTGTTTAATACTATAAAAAATGCGATAAAATAGGAATCAGACAGAACACTGCAGAGAAGGGGAAAGTAGATAAAGAATTCGAGAGGGAACTTTTGAACTGATAAACTAATATAACTGAGTATGAGAAATGTGATGGAGGAAATACAATACAAGCTACGGCTACAATTATTTTAGATTATTGTATCACAAGGGACTCATATTATTATTTCTTATATTGTTGGGCACCAGTGTGCCAGTATTCAGCTGAATGAAATTGTCTCCTCAGCAAGTGAGAGTAGTTAAGATGTCTCACTCGTAGAATGAGCGATATTAAATAATTTATTACCCTTAGGCAAAGACTGTGTAGAGGAGCAGGGACGTCGTCAGAAGCGGCATAGGAGAAGACATGTTAAGTTAGAGGATTATTTTGTGTATAATTAAATGTTTATTTTGGATAAAGGTTTACCTTTGTTTACACCGTGCAGTTTTGTTGGGGCGACAAAAGGTCTGGTCTAGAGAGAGGGTAGTGTTGAGAAGTTGCATTGTTAGTTAGATGGTACTGGAGAGTTCCTGATGATTCTAGTAGCACTGTTACATGTCAGAGTTTCCAATTAGCCTGCTGTTTGTGAGCGTAGTTATTTTGTAAGATGTGCATTAATTTTTGTACTCTTTTTCTCTATAACGTTTTATATATAAGACTGTTATATTATTTAAATTAAGTTTGTATGCTAAATAATTTACAGTGTTATGCAGTGTAAGTAAACTCTGACATGTGTTGGATGTCTCTGAGTTTATAACTGTTGTATCTGTTGCTCTCTCGAGAATGCACGAGAACTTTGTAGAAGTAATAGATTACTCTAGAATATAGGAAGCTTATAAAAGGATGGGGAAGAGGCTAGAGGAGCTTCAGTCAGTTTTCAGTTCAGTTTGAGTGTAGTTCAGTGTCAGTGAAGTGTCACTGCAGTTAGTGAAGTCTGTATATCTTTGGTATTTGTGAACATAGTGAAGTGAGTTGCCAAGCATTAAGTGTAATTATTTGGAAAATAAAGTTAGTGAACTCAAGAAGCCAGCGTTTATTTACAACGCCTCAGCTGATCTTGTGTACTATACACCGAAAGGCTGACCGTGAGAACAACTCACTGGGCAATATTGTTCTTATACTGAACTACTGCTGTTGGAGCCTGTGGCAGTGTGGGACGGGGATGTAACAATATTTTAATGTTAATCAAGTCATGACACGATAAATGCTTCTCTTGATATGTTTTCCCATCAACTAGTCCATCAGTAATTTACAGTCCAGCCTTGTGTAGGCAAAGAATAATAGGTAAATTACTCGTTTCTGGGCAACATATGTACTCCTTTCCACAGACTGCAAAAACAAGTATCGATAAAGCTAAAGCCGCATTTTCGCGGGCAGCTTTGGTCTGGTTTAGACCGGTCTGGACTCATAAGTGGTCGCGAGAACAGGCTAATGTTGGTCCGATCCTGTCAGAGACTCCTGTTGGCTGCAAGAGTGATTGGGTGTGGCCTAGATGAATGTCAGAACGGTAAGAAATAAAAGATTCTTGTCAAATTACCAAACAGTTTGGGCTGAAACCTGCCTTAAAGATTCAAAGAATACATTTAAAGTTGAAGATGACTGAGTCTGTATTCTCTCGACGAATTTTGAGCTATCCTTCTGCTTCCCCTCGAATATTAATTCGGTCATTAATGCGTAAATAATCTTATTTCGTACACTCTAAAGTAATACAAAACCTATACTTCATGGTGAGATTTATTTGGTTCCCTTCTTGGATGATCACTGTCTTCTAATTTAAATCTAATTTAAAACTATCCTTATTTTCAAGTCTGCCGTTGTTGACCACCGATGTTTACACCCTGGCACGGACGTTCCTGGCCTCCTTCTTGGCTGTTGCTGGCGCACATATGTTTGTGCGCAGACCGGTCTGGCCTAGGCTAGCTTCTGGGGCAGAACTGCTTTTGACCAGTCTGTACAGGACTAATTGTCTGACAAAAAACAGCAATTAGACCGGTCTAAACCGGTCGATACAAGTCTAAAAGCCTCACGAAAACACGACATAAGTAAGACGGATCACAAAACTGGCAGTATGGCTTATCTGTACTGTACTGTATATCATTGCATAATGGCTGGTATGTCAAGATGGGAAATCGTCTCAAAATCTGTTTAAAGACAAGCTACAAGGCACGTACAACTCGTATAATTAATAATGTTTAGACTCTAAACTTTAATAATCATGCGAGCTGTACGTACAATAAGGGAGGGGTCGAGCGACGTAAGGTTTTCTCACGCTAATAATAAAACGCCAGAAAACGGGTTCAAGCATCTGCAATATTCTTGCAACCTTAACTTCTTTTATTTTAATGGGAGAACTTTCATTTTTTTCTAGAAAAGGTTTTTGAGTGTAGATTGTGATTCTTATAATATTTTGGCCATATCTAGGAAAAAAATTTATTTTTATTTTTTTCCCCTGAAATTTCAACCCATTTTCTGGCAAAACTTGATTGCTTAGGCAAAAAACGACATGGACTGGAAAAAAAGTACCATTACACAATATGACTGTGCTATGGCCCTTCAAAAACCGTTGTTTACCGTTATTGCTTGTGAACGACTTCATATAGAACCAATGATTTCTCCAGTTCCTTAGCTCCCAGGAACACTTTCATCACTATCACCAGCACGACAGGACTTTGTTACCCCAGTAATCACACACGAAACGCCATAAAAGTTGCTAAAGATGGATGTAAAACAGCGAGAATTCCTTTTTGAGTGTTACGGACAGAGCACAACGGTAGGGACTGACGAATAGCATGGCAAATACTCACACCAAATAAAACGGCCACATACTGCCAGCCAATCAGTAAGCGAGGCTCGCGGCCCGGCTGCGTTCTGATTGCCGCAACACATTTCACAAGGCACACACAGACAAGACGCGCTCCTCCGCTCCTGGGCGAATGGCGAGTAGCTTGCATAAGGATGATGTACAATTTTTTTTTTTTTTTTGAAGGATTTTCAGCCATATTTCCAATGGTCGAAGTTGTTTTCATTCAAGGCTACATGATAGAGTTTGGGTGAAAATAGTATTATCCAACAAAATCACATATTCTGGCCTGTGGTCTGTGAACTCCTTCCGTCGCGCGGCCCCTCAATTGCAACTTGTCTTTATACAGTCTTTGAGATGAATTTCCCATCCAGACATACAAGCCATCCTGCAATGATTTTCAGATACGCCATACTGCCCGTTATGTAATCCGTCATACGTTAGAGACTCATACTTCATGTCTATGCCATTATATTTCCTGTACCTCTCTATACTCATCCATCTTCTTTCTCTATTATTCTCGAGACATTATCAGAAGGGAGAGGTATGTGTGGAGAGAGATGGGTCGGAATGTTTTTCTAGTGCATGGCTATTCAAGTAATTGTCACGAAAGTGTTCACTACGGTGGATGGTAACCATATAACCAGATGACTCTTTGGGGTTTAGTGGGTTTAGGTGTATCATCCTGAATGAGTCTGTACGGTCTTGTATAGGAAATGTGGTTGGAGTTTATTGTTCAGACGCCATTCTGAAGGCAGTGACGCTGGTCGCCCTCGCCTTAAATAGCCGGTCTGAGTAGCCTATTTCTTGGCTCCAACGCTCATGATAAGTCAAAAGTGGACTTGGATAATGGGTGGATGGAATGGATTTACACTACTGACCGTCGTGCTGTCGGTAGGCATAAATTTCATTTGTTTCATCTCTGTGATGTAGCTGACCTTTTTTTCCAACTAGATTCTTTCTCCCTGCAGACGATTTTCCTACGTTTAGGAGAAACTATTTGAAAAGAAGAGGTTAGACGTTTTCATTAATCCCGTCATTAAATTGTTTTTATTCCAACGATCTACAGTCGCCATTCTCAGTCGTAGACGCCGTACTTTAACAAAATATTAACACTAGATTTCAATGCTAGTCACGAAGAAGCACTAGAAAAAGATGTAGAACCACATTTTTGTCTTATACTGCCACTGAACAATGTGACGTAAGTTTCATAGGAAAAAAATATGGGTCAAATTAAGATGACAAGAGTATAGTATGGTAATCTCCTACACTGAGAAAAGTTCCGGTAACAGCAAGAAATCCAATTCAGACGTAAACATACACAAAGGAATATTGTAGTATATGTCTGTACTGGTATGTGAGAGGGGCGACTTCAAGTGATGGCACCGTTTTAATCAAGAGGTAAAATCTCTTGATTATACACAACAACAGCATCAGTATTTGTATGTTGGTGACGAAGGAAGAGAGGAGTCATCAGTGTCTCAAGAACGACAGGAAATAGTGACGGTCAGTTTGTTTCTCCTGTCACATTCCCTGCAGCTTGATCCTCCTGTAGGTGATTCGTCCTCGTTTATTTTAGGTGTTAGGAGGAGCCTGAGGTGGGTATTGAGAGTGGGACCAGTGAACATTGTGTGTGTGTGTGTGTGTGTGTGTGTGTGTGCATGTGTGTGTGTGTGCATTGGTAAAGGTGTACTAGAACCTTATTATGTGTTATACTGACAATAATGCTAAACAAAGCCGGGAACTGGTTAGGTATAAGAAAAAAAAATGCTGTAACAACGAATCTGAACTGAAAGGAATACTGGAATAAATTTTAATGAGACTGGAGGGGAACCTCAATACTCAAACTGTGTGGGAGGTATTGTGGTTAGTGCATTTAAGTAATGAGGAAGTAAAGAGAGAGAGAGAGAGAGAGGGGGGGGGAGGGAGAGTGAGACAGAGACAGACAGACAGACAGAATGTGCTTTTTTGGGGGGGGGGGTGGGTGGGCGGTGATGTGTGTGTTTGGGGTGTGTGTGTGTGTGTGTGTGTGTGTGTGTGTGTGTGTGTGTGTGTGCGCGCGCGCGCGAACAGCGAAGCAGTATGAACTATTTTAAAAGAGGAAAGGGCGAAGGATTAGCAGATATTTTAAAATGAATGGCAAAACCCAATAAATGCAGGAAAAATGTCACAGAAGTTGGGGAAATGTGCAGTAAGGGAAGAAGTGTATTTACCTATATTCAGTAGGTATGCGGCTAAAGATAAGAGCGTCCGGGGATACAAAGGAAAACAGGTTAAGGTCAGAAGAGTGCGCAAAGTGGGTGACTTCCACGAGGCAGGAGACGAGGGGGTTAATGGTCTAGAAGCGGTTCGAAAGCTGACTGGGTGAACCAA
>JAGKTI010037015.1:0-10976 GCA_018397915.1 Birgus latro
TGGAGATTATAGGAAGTAGGAAATGGAGATTATAGGAAGTAGGAAATGGAGATTATAGGAAGTAGGAAGTACAGACAGAGGAAGACAGTTCCAGAGTTGACCAGTTGCATAAATGAAGGACTTGGAGTAACAGTTAACTCTTGTATTAGAGAGTTGGACAGAAAAGGGATGAGAGTTTGTTGCTAGACAGGTACTACGTGTCTGTCGTAGAGGAGGAGGGATGCAAGCAGATAGTTCAGAGGAAGAGTGGCCATTGAAGTAGCGATAGAAGAGAGATAAAGATGCAACAGTGCGGCGAAGAGACAGAGGTTGAAGGGAGCTAGTAAGAGGAGGAGAGTTGTTAATGAGACGAAAAGCCTTTGACTCCACACTATTGAGAAGGGCTGTATGTGGGGATCCTCCCCACAAATGAGAGTTGTACTCCAAACAAGAGCAAAGAAAACCCGTGTATAAAGTCAACATCTGTGTAGGGGTAATAAAGGTCCGGAGTCGGCTTAGAACACCTAATCTCTTGAAAGCAGATTTCACAAGAGACGTAATATGTTCTTTCCAAGACAAATCCCGAGAGAATGAAACCCCAAGCATGTTCAAGGATGATGTAGGAACGAGCTGGACATTATTAAACATCAGCGGGTACTCTTGTTGAAGTTTTTGTCGGGTTAATAGGTGCAGGAACTGAGTCTTTGATGCATTAAAAATAACAAGATTATTTTTACCCCAGTCAGAGATACGAGCCAATCAGATATTAGGTGTGCCATAGCCTCATCCCGTGTTTGCTGAAGTAACTGCTGAGATGGGCATTGCGGGAACCGAATGGAAAGGTGAAGGGTGGAATGTACAGCTTAGAAGATCATTGATAAATAAAAGGAAGAGAGTTGGTGATAGGACAGAGCCCTGAGGAACACCACTGTTGATAGATCTAGGAGAAGAACGGTGGCAGTCTACAACAGCGGCTATAGAATGACCAGAAAGGAAGCTAGAGATGAAAGCACAGATAGAAGGACAGAAACCGTAAGAGGGCGATTTAGAAATTAAAGATTTATGCCAGACTCGACTGAAAGCCTTTGAGATGTCAAGTGCAATGGCAAAGCTTTTGCCAAAGTCCCAAAAGGAGGATGACCCGGAGTCTGAAAGGTAGGTGAGAAGAGAAGATCGCCAGTGGAACGTCCCTGACGGATCCCATGCTGACGATCAGAATGAAGGTTGTGATAGGAAAGAGGCTTTAAAATTTTTCTGTTAAGAATAGACTCGAAAACTTTTGAAACACAGGATGTTAAAGCAACTGGACCATAGTTAGAGGGTTGGGAATGGTCACCCTTCTTTGGGACTGGCTGAATGAGAGCAAACTTCCAGCAAGAAGGAAAGGTACAAGGTGACATGACAAAGGCAAAAGAGTTTACCAAGGCAGGGTGTAAGCACAGAAGCACAGTTCTTGAGGACAACAGGAGGGACCCCATCATGACCATATGCCTTGTTAGTATTGAGGCCAGTGATGGCTGAAAATACATCAGCTGAAGACATTTTAATGTCAGCCATTAGGAAGTCACCACCATACGCATCACAAGGATAACCTGGATCCCCACCTTCGGGCAACATCAACGCGTCCGGAGCGCACACCACTTACTGCAACTCTTCCAGCAGGCAAACCACCCCTCCACTCTTCGTGTTGCCTACTTCCAACACCTACAGCCCAATATACCGACTGACCACTGGACCACCTTCCTGTATCATCTCAAACCCTTCTACCAAACGTCCAACATCAACCTGTACCACCTCCAGTCACGGGATCGTGACTTTCTTACAGGGGAGGATGGTGAAATACGGAAGTTAGGGGTGAAGGCCGCAGGCAATGCGACGGCCGGTGTAGACCACACAAACACCCCCAACCCCCCAAGGAATACCGGGGGTCTGCTGCAGACACCAAGCGGCTCGGAACAGGAACGGCGTAACTGTATCTCTCCCTGACGCCCCTCTTACTCCCAGCCGAAGTCCCGGGAAGGTGATAGTCGCCTGCGCCTAGTCTCTGGCCGAAATCCACTCGCCAGGTAAGGGGTGGAGTTTGCTATTGTAACTCCACGCAACACCGCGGTATTGGCCACAGTCATACCGGGAAAGGGGCAGAACCGGTCACAGTCCATTCTCCAGTTGCATCCCCGCTGCAGGGCCGCGGCACGGACACGTGTCAGTCAGGTAGGACAGGTCACCAGTCGTCTGACTCCTGTAGTCGTTCCCCCCAGAGTAGCGCCGCAGCATTGGCCACAAGCCTTGCTGGGTACGAGGCAGGATCGGCCATCGTCCGTCCCTTTGCTACTGGTTCTCCTCACTCCATGGTTCAGGCCATTAGCCGCACCAGAGCTACAACCCCCTGGACCACTCTGACGACGGCCACTAGCCACATCAGGCCAGAGGTAGAGCAGGCCATAGTCCACTTCTCTCCCACAGGAGATCCTGCAGCTGGAGAGGACCCTTCCCCCGAGCCTTGGCAAGGTCTCACTTGAGGTCTTGGTTCCCTGCAACTCCACCAGTGTGAGCAGCAGCCGAGGTGGAGCCCTAGCAGACATAGCAGCTGACATCGGGCCCCGTCAACTACTCTCCCAGCCCGAAGTTCCTTTGTGACGACCCTGATGGCGACGCCGCCCTCCAGCCGTTGCTGCAGTTCAGGCACCCTGGGTTCCAGTATCCTGGGTCCTCAGCCATCCCAGGAGTTGCCCCGAACACCAGGGCACGACTAACCTGCTGGTGGAACCTCTCCGAGTCTCTCTCAGACTTGACATCTGGCCCATCTCCTGGCTCTCTTCAGGGCGAGCCCTTAGCCTCACGACTACGTGTGGGGCCCCTCCTAGGACGTGTCACTCTGCCTGTCCTCCAGATGGAGGAATCAACCTGCGGCCCACCAGTGATAGTAAAACAGATGGACTTTACCAGTGTGTTCCTTCTAGACCCAGATCTATGTATACGGTAGTTTGTACAACGCGAGTGGTTCTGTATAGTGTATTCTCGTGGTAAAGTGACCAGGAGCCCAGAGTATAAGATTGGACGAGCCTACTAGTGATTCTGGTCTAGTGTGTATCGATCATGCCATCCTCTTGCTTATTAAAAGTTCTCCCTCCCTAGTGCACAGGCACGCGAGTGAAACATCAGTGACCAACAGAAGGAATTATACCAATCGTGCCACCCCCTTGTTTATTAAAGACCCTCCCTCCCCCACACACACCCCAGTGTACAGGCACGTTAGTTGTGATATGTCTAGTCACCTCCGAGTGTCTCGCTAGAATACCGCAGTCCTCCCCCTCACAGTGTATCGTAGCGCGGCAGACTCCATTCGAGATAGACTTCCGGCCAGGTGAGTGTCTATCGACACCAGGTGTTAACGTAATTGTATCTTTGCATCGGTGCCGTCTAGTGCTATACGAGTTTGGGAAATTATAGCAAGTGTATTCCTGTGTCCAGAATTGTAAGTGTA
The DNA here is from genome assembly GCA_018397915.1 of Birgus latro. Taxonomy (NCBI): domain Eukaryota; kingdom Metazoa; phylum Arthropoda; class Malacostraca; order Decapoda; family Coenobitidae; genus Birgus; species Birgus latro. The sequence continues at coordinate 3,464 of JAGKTI010037015.1, forward strand.
ATCTAAGTGCCGTAAGTGCTGGGTGTATATTACCATACTTTCCTTGTGCCGGTATAGAGACAGAATTCAATTCAGTAAAACCTTGTGTTAACCCATTTCCGGTTTGAGCCCGTGCCACACCCGTGTGGCGAATCTTGTCATCATCATCATCATCATTTCCGGCCAACCTAGAATCTATTGTATCTCTTGATGTAGTATTTGTCTCTGGGATTTTAATAGTGTATCTATTGATGTAGTATTTGTCTCTGGGAAGATATTTGTAATACATGTGTGTAACAATTCACTGCCTTGTTTTTGTGCCCAGTCTTTCCTTAGAATTGCCGACCCAGTCTTGAATAGGAACCCACTGTAGCCTGCGTATTTGGAAGGACGAGTAACCGTCTCTCAAATACGTGGCAAAACACATTCACACATCTATATATTGGCAGAAGAGAGGGGATATGTTCCATTGCAGGTCTTCCCAGCATGATTTTCGCTTTTGTTAAGTTTGAACATGTTCAAAAGTTTCCTTATATAACCCTGCCCCACTTTAATTTAGATCTCTGTGGAGTGAAAAAGCTGGATATGTTTTTTTAACTTGCAATTTAAAGTGTGTATACAAGAATTAATGCTTCATTTTTAATAGGATCATATGGGTATTTTTTTTTTTACCAGTTAGTGTCTCTTCTTGTATTTGTTTTTTTATTAGTAAATACAAATCAGTTATGACAAAATCTATTCCAAGATTTGGCTGATATGACTATGCTTTCCTGCTTTATTTGAAGTTTGTATTGTGTTGCCAGTGCCTAAACAAACAGCCTTTCCCTTCCACTGTCCTCCCACGTCTTCCTGTTCTTGCTCTCTTGATTAAGGAAGTGAAACTTTTTTGGCCATTTACAGTATATATATATATTTTGCTGAGAAGAATAAGTGCTTTCTGTTTATTACTAAAGACAAAAGTTAGTGTATCTAGACATGTTATTCGTGCATTAGACTGTTTACTCTTATTTTAATTATATATTTCACATTAGAACAGTTTAGTACTCTGTATTTCTGATTTAACCCGTCTATGCACAAGAATCTGTGGGGAACACATTAAAATAATTCAGTATCAAAAGAGTCACCATGGACTATGATTCACCCAGACCCTTTTTTTTTTTTCAGCAGTGGAAAAATTCACTGTTGCCTATAGATGTGTATTAACCGATGAATTTATTATTTACCTTGAGTGGTGCTACTTTTTTTTCTTTTTTAATCCCATGGAAAGATATCCTTTACTGAAAAGTTAGCAGTGCAGGAGGACAGGATAGCTATGAATCACCTCAGCACTGACATTTGTGAAGTGACAAGCCTCGGTGGTTGCACATGTATCTATTGATTTAGCCTTGGATATCTGTTATACATTGAGGTTAGCATAAGTCATTTTTTAATGAACTTGAAAGATATGACCACTTACTGTTTTTTACTTTTTCCTCATATGGGATAGTAATGACTCCAGTAGACCCATGCTGTACTGGACTAAATGGGGGAAACCCGATCCGATGAATCCAATAATCCGTTGTATCTGGTGGTCCCCTCCCTTGAAGTGGGATTTCTAGCACATATTGGAAAATAAAGTAGTAAAATAGCATATTCCATTTCTAAAAAAGAGAACAATACCCATTTTACACTAACCTGGACCATAATTTCACACCTTTGTCATATCACTTTATGACTAGTCAGTATTTCTATAGGGCCAATTTGGATTAAGAAGGGTATGAAACTCATGTATTGTACACTACATGTATAACTGGATGAACACTGTTCACACACATTCTTGTTGTATGCTGTAGACTGAGTTAACTGTTGTTCATCGTTACTATCGGCAAGGATTGTTTATGGTTGCTTTGGTGTCACATCTGATATAGAGTCTGAGGTGTTGGGGGTTGCCTACCACGGTCAGGATAGTGTCTGCAGCATCAAAGGTTGCAGGACGATCCAGGTGCCTTGTGCTCCTCATCCTATTTGTCTTTCTCCTTTGCTGGTGCCTTGTCTTGTTGTTATTCAACCACAATCTCCTCTTCCATCTGGTGATGGTAGCCAGGCACACCAGCATCCTCATCCAGGCACTCTAGCTGCTGCTTCTCAGCAAGGTTCCTCTGCCCTGCAGCAGCCAACATTTCTGCCATCCTTAGTAGCTCAAACCCCTCAAAATCATACAGTGTTGCTGGAGTTGGGGGGGCTCTGAGGAGTTTGCAACACCCATTCCTTAGCATGGCAAGAGACTTGTTCTTTCACGTCTCTGCCTGGTTGAAGATGGCGGCCTTGATGGTGTTTTTCTTGAAACTGAGCAGGGTTTTCTTGTCTTTGCTGTACTCATTGTCTTCCTGGTCCATTCCATCTTCGGTCACAATGAGGCATTGTTGCAGACAGAGGTATTTCTGTAGCGCCTATTGGCTCTATAAATCCCTGGTCCATGGGCTGGATAAGGGCAGTGATGTTTGCTGGCAGCAGCAAAACTTTGATTCGTCCATCCTTGCTGCAGAGTTAGTGAAGGAAAGATGGGCTGGTGCATTGTCCAACAGCAGAACTGTGTCCATGTCCTCATGACTGATGCCATACCTTTTTTGGTGCTGTAGTGTAACTAGTCAGTAATGATATCCCAAGCAAACCAGGCAGACTTATTACCATGGTACTCCACAGGAAGCTTGGCTATGATGTTCTTGAGTGACGTGGGTCACTTGCACTTAGTACTATGACTGGCTGTAGGCGATGAGAGACATTAGCACTGGCACAGGCCAGAATGGAGAGATGCTTCTTCATTGTTTTATGTCCTGGAATGTTGCTAATATCTTTGGAAGCCTGGGTATTTTGAGGGACAGCACACTAGAAGAGCCCTGTTTCGTCAGCATTGTAAATTTAGAACTTATGCAGGCCCTCTCCTCCATCAGCTTCTGAAGTTGCTGGATGAACAGTTCCACAGCATCGACATCGGCGCTGAACATCTCTCCAGTTATAGCCTTGCTAACAGTGCCATAGCACCTACTGAACCTCCACAGCCAGCCATCACTACACTTGAAATTTTCGACTCCAAGGTGAGTGGGAAACCATTGTCCTGCGTGTTGAATGTCCAGGTAAGGCACGAACACCTACAGTTCACTCCTGTGTGCACCACTTATACACCATTTTGTCGAATAAAGGCATGGATAATAGATAGATAGTATTGTTTATCTGAGTTGTAAGTGAGGTGTGTTGTATTGTAAGGGATGGCACTGCAGCTAAGGATGGGGCAGCATATGATGCTTTATCTGAAAGGAATTTTCTGTGGGATGCATTTCTGGTGTAGATTCTTATACTGTGGTGATTGGTTGAATATTCTGCATTGCTATGGTAGGCATGTTTCTAAATGGCTAACCAGTGAACAGTAAAATAGTAGAAGAAACACTGCATTAGAAAATATACATAGTTTTCGACCTCAAAATTGCTACCCCCAGCACTAGTCTTATCTTCTTAATGTTATACCTCTGCGCAGTACATCACTTCCAGCCTCGTCAGTTAACACTCATACTGATACCTTACTACTTCACACCTTTCACTGTAAAATCTTGTTACATTTATCCCGTGGCAAATTTTCATGACTGGCGGTATGAAAAACATTTACAGATGTTCTATGCTTTTAACCAACAATTTAGTATTATTCTAGAGTATATAAGTAATTTCTTGTGATTTCTGGAGTTTAGCAACACTGTAACTTTTTTATTAAATCTCCTCTTCTCAGTGTATGCCCTGCTGATCGAGGAGAAGGAGGAGAGTGTGGTGAACATGCTCATGCTTTTTACCTTGTGAATCTGTTTATTTGTCTAGAGGCCACCAATACCTAGCCATCTCTTGTGTGCACAGTAATGAGCTGGATTGGCTGCCAGGGTTGAGTAGGTCAGGTGCGTTGCCAGAGGTGAAGGATAAGTGTGAATATCATTTCATTCACGTAAACCTGTTACCCTTCCCCTAATAAGGTCACCAGACAGATTTTAGCAAGTGCATTCATCCCAGTTTTTGTAGCCCGTATTTTCTCGTTAGCTCACATGGTTCTCAAGCATCACTTCATTAACGAGTTATTATGCATTCGTATACCCATCATCACACTCCTGAGAAATTTAAAGGCTCTCTCTTGCTCCATTTCCTGACCATCCGGCCTAACTTTACACTCCATGGTTTCATTTCTCTCAAACGTCATAGCAATGCTAGTAGCTACATTCACTTCTAAGTTTTGTCTCTTGAGTGTGTATTAGAGTTTTGTAATCTGGGGGACATGTAATGTGTTGGAGTGTTTGGAGGAAATTCAGGGAGCTGTTGCCTCTCCTGATATGAGAAGGCTCCCCCTACATGCGAAGGGAGCTTAGTATGCGGCATGTGTTAGGAGTGTAATGCTGTATGGCAGTGAGACATGGGCAGCAAAGGAAGAGGATATTCGTAGGCTCAAACGTACAGAAATGAGTGATTAGATGGATGTGCAGTGCGTCCTTGAATGCGAGGCCTTGGGGTCTTGGATTGCGACTGGAGTTGAGAGGAAGAGTGAGACTTTAAATATACTGGTGTTGTGATGAGGAGGGGTAGATTGAGATGGTTTGGGCATGTTGAGAGGATAGAGGATGACAGTTATGTGCGGAAGTTGCGAAGTGTGGACGTTCGGGGTAGGGTTGCGAGAGGCAGACCGAAAAAGACCTGGGACGAGGTCATGGAGTGTGACCTCAGGGATAAGGGACTGAATAGAGAGGTTGCCAGAGATCTAGCAGAGTGGAGAGCCGCCATTAGGTGACCAAGGCCGGTGCACGCATGCAAGCATGTTGGAACCTTTATAAAAGGGCTGTCTGATGCCATACAGAATGTCATAGAGGCGATTCGTTTGTTCCCACCTCCTCCAAGAGTAAGGCATCTGGCAATACTAGTACATAGAAAGAGTGAGAAACACTGTAGACGGGGAGAGAGACAAAATTTTGCTAAGTGTGTTTTATGAATAATAGGCAGCATCGAAACAAGTGCTGTACTATATGTCTCGGGTGTCTTTTTGGTATTGTCATTTCAGGCCCAAGTCAAGGGGGAATCAGTATCAGAGAGAAGATACAGAGAATGTTAGTTTTTCCCTTAATAATCCCACACTTATTTCATTCCAGTACTGCTTGAAAAGAAAGCTAAAATTCACTGGATACCTATGCCATTTTTCTCCCGTTTAATGATTCGAAAGAGTAAATTAGTTCTTGAGAATATGTTGGCTATTTGTACTGATCTTTCGAGCACTCATCATTGTTATAGTATTGATTTTATCGTACTGAGGGGTTTGAAGTATGCAGTGTGCGTTTATGTGGCTGTGATACTGTAGTGAATCTTTTGACAGTGCCATCTAGCTGTTGTATGATACATTTGAAAGTTTCTCTGCCGACTAGTGACCACCAGACCACGGGACAGGAAGAATTCATTAGCCCCTGTGGAGACATCACAACCTAAAATTACGGTAAATATTGCTGCCCTTCATGGTTATAGTCGTTTTATCTTAGCTTGGACCAGATTTTTATCCTTTTGCAGCCTACTTCTCGTCGCTTAGTGACAATAAAAAATGCCATAGTTCTACATCTCTTCCACGGCGCTTCTTCATGATTTGTATAATATTCTAGCGTTCTTGTTACAACCCAGTATGCAAGATGGAGAGACGGCAATATTAGGCCAGGTTAGAGTAAAACGGGTGTAGTGTATCCAACTGGTACTAAAAGCTATTCTTATATGTTATTTAGCATTGTAAGAAGAGTTAATGGTGTATTAGGGGCTATTTCTCAGACAATTAAGCCATAGAAATCCGGTAAATATGCATAGTTATTATCAGTGCATGCTCTTATTACGAGAACTTGTATCTGAGTACCAGTTAGCATCAGGATGGAGCCAATGGGTGTATTAGTGGTTAAAATGTTCAATGTTCATGAGTAGAAACACACACACACACACACACACACACATGTAGCTCAGAGAATTACTTAGTCATGAGTTTGAAGCCAAAGTAATGTGTTTATGGGAACAAATTGCATCATAAAACATATTTTGTTGAGTAGCGATGGCTGATGGAGTGAATTAAGGGTGATATACTCCTTTTACCTCAGCTTGGCCTAGGTGTTCGTCGTTTGCAGCTTATTTCACGTACGTCAAATGGCAGAACAAGACGATACTACAGTCCTACAGTATTTCATTAGTACTTCTTCGTGACTAGCATCATAGTCTAGTGATAATCTATTCTTAAAACTCAGTATTCAAGATGGAGGGATTACTAATTTAGGCCAAGTTAACTTAAAAAGAGTATAGTCAAATTATGCTGGAGAAATGACAACTATACTATTTTTACTCCAACTTGGCCCAGATTTTCGTTCTTTGGCAGCTTATTTCACGTACCTCAGTGACAGGAAAGGATAGTACTCGGGCTCTGCATCATTTTCACAGCACTTATTCGTGACTAGCATCATAATCTAATGTTAATCTATTGCAGTGATCCAGCATTCAAATTGGAGAGAGAGAGAGAGAGAGAGTAGTGTTATGCCATGGGTGAATGGAGGGAGGGGTCCTTTCTCATCCCCTAACACTTTTTCTTTACCTATTCATTTTACATATTAGGCCTTGGCACTCTCTTGCATATAATTTACGCCTTTTATTAACGAAGTAACATAAAAGTGAACATTTACACCCCCTTTGCGTAAATGCAATGGAAGATGTTTTAGTAAGCACTTTAAAGCAATAGGACTAGGAACCAAAGAGATTAGGTCCCTTTTTCTCGTTAGTTTAGGAGACTTCAGTGTATGATTTGTATGCTTGTGTGTGTGATTTTTGTTTTTTAATGAGTTTGATTGATTGATTGATTGATTTTATGTATGTGGGGTGAATGGGTCAGGGAAGGCAGGTAGGGGGTTGGGATTTGGAAGCGGAGAAGAGGGTGGAGGACGGAAGAGGAAGAGGAGGCGTCTAGGAAATAAAGAAGGGCTGGTTTGTCCTTGTAATTTATACCATTCGCCTTACCCTAATCCCCTGAGTGTGACCAATAAAATCTGTTATTATTTTGGACGTGTTCTATGTATATACCGATGATAATGTGAAAGCCATTTTTAATTTTTACCCCTGTGACGGTCACAGGACTCGTTCATCCTACCCACAATATTTTCAATCTATTTGGTGTATTCACAATTAAATAACACTTAATGAAGCTTCTATAACGTTAATATAGTGATCTTAAGTGTTATTTAATAGATTGAAAATATTGCTTGAGTGGGTAGGATGAACGAGTCTATGACCGTCACAGGCGTAGTAAATGACTCATATTATCAGCGTTATGTGTTTTATTCATTCGGAGTACATAGAACACGTCCAAAATTAGAACAGATTTTATTGGTCACACTCAGGGTATTAGGGTAAGGGTCAGGCGAATGGCATAAATTAAAATGACAAACCAACCCTTCTTTATTTCCTAATTATTGGTGACTCTCATTAACTCCTTTTATACGAGACGCCTTATTAAACTGAATAA
>JAGKTI010037016.1:0-10976 GCA_018397915.1 Birgus latro
AATGGCCTTTCATTCACAAAATAGAATGATAGGCAAACAGTCACAGCCAGTGTAAACACTTGGCTGCCATTTTGGTTTGCATACATCACTGTGTCTGCACGAGATTCATGGAGGAGATCATTGAAAATACTGTATTATTGTAGCAAAATCGTGATTAAATTTTTAACAGTGTACCAAAACAAGGTACTGTATAACTTCTGAATTAACATTGTAGTGATTTATCACATAATGAGGCATCGTATAATGAGGCTGCACTGTATGTTATATTTTGCTGTTATTTCAGGTGACAAAGGAGTACTACAACCTGTTCATGAATACTGGATTGATGCCTAAGAAGAAAATGAGCAAGTTTATGATAACACCAGATGCCAAGCTTCCCCCTGGCACCCCACTGTATGCCTCACACTACCGACCTGGCCACTATGTTGATGTTGTGGGGATCACGTGAGTTTATTTGTGTGAGCAGTACTCTCTCCTTCCTTGCTTTTTTTATCTCGCCTGTAGTGAACTGAGTGAATTTTTCTATTTGAATGTCGGATTGAAACAGGGATGTGTCATGTCCCCATGGTTGTTCATTCTGCATATGGATGGGGTTATAAAAGAGGTACAAGGTAGGGCAGTCGATGTTGGAGTGACCCTAATGAGAGAGGGCAGTGTTTGGAAACTCCCTGTACTGTTGTTTGCAGATGATACTGTATTGTTAAGTGAAGACGAAGGGGAACTGCAAGGCTTTGTGAATGAGTTTGGGAGAGTGCGTAAGAAACCGAATCTAACAGTGAGTGTAGGGGAGAGTAAAGTTATGGTCTTCAAGAGCAATGAAGCCACTGAATGTATAGTGAGGGTGGATGAGGAGGAAATGGAAAATGTGAATGTATTTAAGTACTTTGGTAGTGTGATGAGTAAGGATGGAAGTTTAGAGGGTGCAGTGCTTTAAAGGGTACAACAGGGAAGAAATGTTGCTGGTTCTTTGAAAGCAGTGATAAGAAACAGGGAAGTGAGCTTGGAAGTAAAAAAGTCACTGCCTAAAGTATTGTGATACCAACTCTAACGTATGGAAAATAAGCTTGGACCTTGTTGTAAGGACACAAGTCAAGAGTGAGGGCAGTGGAAATGAGTTATTTGAGAGGAGCATTTGGAGTTACGTGGAGAGACAGACTGACAAATGAGGAAGTGAGGGAGCATTGTGGTGTGGATGTGGATGTGATAGAAAGTGTTAGGAGAAATACTTTGATGTGGTTTGGCCATGTGGTGAGGATGGAGAGCGAGGGACAGATGAGGAGAGCGTAGGCGAGTGAGTTGGAGGGGGGAGAGGGAGGAGGAGGCTGAGGATGAGACGGAGGGGTGGAGTGGAGAGGTATGTGAGAGAGTGGTGTGTGAGTTGGGAGCAGGGCAGTTAAATGATGTTGGACATGGCAACATGGAGGCGAATTGTTTGTGGCCACCCCTGACATGTTTAAGACATCTGGCATTAGATAGATAGAGAGTAAATTTTCTAATGTTTTGATCCTTTCTTTGTTTTTGTATCTTGCTTGTGAAATTAGTCATTTGCTTTAAGTTTATCTTCTCATGTTTCTGGATCCTACCTTACCCCTCATGAGGTCATATCCACACCAAGTACTGGTTGGTGTTGGTGGGAATTCTTCATCAGTGTAACTCTTAGAAATTCTCACTCACACCCACCTACATCCATTATGACCCCTTATAAGTGTTGCAGTGATGCAACCATCCATGCCAGTAAGCATATGGTGTGGACACAGCCCTGGTTGGGAAGAAAGATCAAGATGATAATGATGACAACATTGATGATGATGATGATCTATCATCTTAAATCTTTTGTTACTTCTTGTGTATTAGGATTGTAGGGTCCTGGGACTAGGTAACTCATTCCACATATTTAAGGCAAGGGGGACTAGTTTGGTTGCTTATGCCAGAACACCAGCATGTCAACAGATAACCTAAACTCATAAGGGCCATGTCCATTTAGAGCACCTTAACATCCTCGATCACCAGGCATCCATTGCTGTGACAGCAGAGTATAGTGCTTCCTCACTTGAATTTTTTCAGTCTCAGGTCATCATTTTCATTATGTTCTGCCTAATTTAAGATTCTTTAAAAACTTGTAAACTGTGGCAGGGGAGTGCAGAAGAGGCTTTGTGATGCATCAGTATTGCAAAGTAAGTGCCTCTTAAGAAATTCGATGAAACATACATCAGGGGCTTGGTAAATGTAAGGCATATTTGCCCATAAAATTATCTTCACAATTCCCCTTAATTTTGGAGATATTGTGGTCAGAAACTGCAATTATGGTGGGGAAACTGATAACATGCATCCTATGATGGGGTGAAGTTTGAAAATGGGGTTTTAGTATGTAGGACGTCAACTCGTCTTTTATTATTTTTTCACATGATGCAACACCTGTGTGGGATGTAATCATACTGATTACAGCATACAGTACTTTATTATTTTTTAGTATCACATCAGTATAGTATCACAGTAGTCCCTCATTTACCCGGACACTTAGTATTCAGACGTGTTCGTTATGCGGATGCTGGTCCTTGGCTCCATTAAACCATTATAAATTTACTTGCTATTATCCAGAGGTAAAAGTCTTCAAGAACTTTGGCCTGCCAGCCGACATGTTCAAACATTCAGTGTTATGGCCGCTGGGCTCGAGTCGTGAGCGGGAAATGGTCCATAACCCACAACCAGAGCTAAAATGCCTGTCCGCCCCTGTACTGAATGGTCTAATCCGCGCGTTTGTCCGATTGCTCCCAATGAACCCCCAGCACCTGAGTAATATGACCATAATTCACATGCGTTGTCAAAATGTCTGTACACATTCCCACCGAATGTCCAGTACTGTGTGGCCACTGGGCTACGTCTTTCCCAACTGCCACCACCATCGAACATGGACCACAACGGCCATCTGCCTCTCTACTGAACGTCAGAAGTCCCCCGGTCACCGTGAGTTGTGTTTCCACATGGCCTCTTGGTGTCTAATAGACCGCAATCCACAAGTAAACGTATGGTAAAAGCATCTGTCAGCCTGCTGACGGAAGGGGGAGAATCCTGCCCACAGCTTCACTTCTCCTCCTCTCCCGTCCCTCATCCATACCCTCCCAGTTCCCCCCCTCACTCCCTCTGTCCCAACCATCCTCCATGGAGACAACACTGACTCGTGGGTTTTCAAAGATTTTTGCAATTTATTCAACTACTATTGGTCCTGTCGAAATTCCGCAGAATCCATGAGAAAGCTCGTAAAATTCTGCATCTAGACATATGCTCAACTCTTGGAAGGTGCTGACAAAATTTTGCACCTGGATGGTGGGAATTTATATAAAGGTAAGTTTTATTCCTGAACACTGTATTCTCACTGCGTTTCTGTACTTTTACTTATTTTATGAGTTTTTTATTAGCCCTGCTGTCAGCAGGCTGACAGATGCTTTTACCATACGTTTACTTGTGGATTGCGGTCTATTAGACGCCAAGAGGCCATGTGGGAACACAACTCACGGTGACTGGGGGACTTTCGACGTTCAGTAGAGAGGCAGATGGCCGCTGTCGCCAAACATGTACTCATGGGTTGTGGTCCGTGTTCGATGGTGGTGGCGGTTGGGAAAGACGTAGCCCGGTGGTCACACGGTATTGGACATTCGGTGGGGATGTATACAGACATTTTGACAACGCATGTGGATTACGGTCATATTACTCAGGTGCTGGGGGTTATTGGGAGCAATCGGACAAATGCGCGGCTTTGACCATTCAGTACAGGGGCAGACAGGCATTTTAGCTCTGGTTGTGGGTTACGGACCACTTCCCGCTCACGACTCGAGCCCAGCGGCCACAACACCGAATGTTTGAACATGTCGGCTGGCTGGCCAAAGTTCTTGAGGACTTTTATCTCTGGATAATAGCAAGTAGATTTATAATGGTTTAATAGAGCCAAGGACCAGCATCCGCATAAGAACACGTCCGGATACTAAGTGTCCGGGTAAATGAGGGACTACTGTAATACTATACTGATGTGATTCTAAAAAATAATAAAGTACTGTATGCTGTAATCAGTATGACAAAGGAAAAGGGGAAAAAGCAGTGTGTGGTAATCATAGGGGCATTTGCCTTCTCAGTGTAATAGGAAAAGTATATGGTAGGATACTTATTGACAGAGTTAGGGAAATTACTGACGAATTAGTTGGAGAAGAACTAGGAGATTTTAGGAAGGGAAGAGGTTGCGTAGACCAGATATTCATTCTTAGATCCTTGGTGGAAAAGTTTCTAGAGAAGGGCAAGAAGTTGTATGCAGCCTTCATGGATCTGGAGAAAGCATATGACAGGGTGGATAGACAAGGTTTGTGGAAGGTATTAAGAATATATGGAGTGGATGGGAAGCTGTTGAAGGCAGTGAAGAGTATGTATGAGGGTGCTAAGGCTGCAGTGCATGTGGATGGCAAACTGAGTGAATCTTTCCATTTGAAGGTTGGATTGAAACAGGGATGTGTTATGTCTCCATGGTTGTTCAATCTGTATATGGATGGGGTTATAAAAGAGATACAAGGTTGGGCATGGATTTTGGAACGGCCCTAGTGAGAGAGGGCAGTGTTTGGAAACTCCCTGTACTGTTGTTTGCAGATGATACTGTGTTGTTGAGCGAAGACGAAGGGGAGCTGCAAAGCTTGGTAGATGAGTTTGGGAGAGTGTGTAAGAAACGGAATCTAAAGGTGAATGTGGGGAAGAGTAAAGTGATAATCTTTGAGAGAATTGAAGCCAGTGAATGTACAGTGAGATTGGATGGGAAGGATATGGAGAATGTGAGTGAATTTAAGTACTTGGGCAGTGTGATGAGTAAGGATGGAAGTCTGGAGGGTGAAGTGCTCGAAAGGGTGCAGCAGGGAAGGAAGGTTGCTGGTTCATTGAAAGCAGTGATAAGAAACAGGGAGGTGAGCATGGAAGTGAAAAAGTTGTTACATGACAGTATTGTGATACCAACTCTAACATATGGAAGTGACAAAGTTGTTACATGACAGTATTGTGATACCAACTCTAACATATGGAAGTGAAGCTTGGACCCTGTTTTAAGGACAGAAGTCAAGAGTGAGAGCAGTGGAAATGAGTTATTTGAGAAGAGCATGTGGAGTCATATGGAGAGACAGACTAACGAATGAGGAAGTGAAAGAGCGTTGTGGTGTGGTTGAGGATGTGATGGGAAGTGTTAGAAGAAACACGTTAAGGTGGTTTGGGAATGTGGTGAGGATGGAGAGTAAAAGACTGACGAGGAGAGTGTATGTGAGTGAGGTGGAGGGGGCGAGAGGGAGGGGAGGCTGAGGATGAGATGGAGGGATGGAGTGGAGAGGTATATGAGAGGGGGGTGTGAGTTGGGAGCGTGGTAGCGAAATGGCGGGGGACAGAGTGACATGGAGGCGATTTGTTTGTGGCCACCCCGTTCAGGATAAATGCGTCTGGCAATAGATAGATAGATAGATAGTTATAGTACAAACACCAGTGAAGATGATGGCATACATTTATATTAGTATAACCATTTTCCTGTGGCATATATGGCTGTGGAATTTTTTTTGAGCCCCGGGAGCAATCACTCGTCACAGATAACTGATTTTCAAACCGTTTTCAGGTTTCTCGTCGCGGCCTTCCCTCAAATTTTCTTTCCGTGGAACACCACCTCTCCTCCTCTAAACCTCACCTTCTCTTCTTAACAGAGACTCAGCTGTCTTAGGCAACTGACAGCAAACCCTTTTCTGTATCCTCCTACTCATTTCAAAGCCAAAGGTGGCTGTTGTGTATATGTACGCAACAACCTATCTTCCTCTCGTGTTCCTGAACTTGATTCTTCTGGATTCTCTACTCTCTGGCTTCGGCTCTCCTGTCATTCTCTGACTTAAGTATATCTGCGCTGTTTACTTATCGCCTAATTCTACTGACTATCAAAAATTCTTCGACTGTCTTACTTCTACGATGGAACACATTCTATCCATTTCTCCTTTCTCTGAAATCTCCATTCATGGAGATTTCAGTGTTCACCACCACCTTTGGCTCTCCTCTCCTTTTACTGATCCACCTGGTGAGCAAGCCTATACCTTTTTATCCTTAATGACCTAGAGCAGCTTGTACAGCACCCTGCCCATATCCCTGATCGCCTTTGAGAGAGCCCCAACATACTTGACCTTTTCCTTACAACTAATCCTTCTGCTTACACTGTTAATCTTTTCTCTCTGTTGGGCTCCTCCGATCATAACCTTATTATCTTAACCTGTCCTATTGCTCCGGTGCAGCCTGGGGATCCTCCAAAGAAACGTCGTCTGTGGCACTTTGGAGCTGCGGATTGGGAGGCCCTCAGGCAGTACTTCTTTGATTTTCCCTGGAATGATTATTGCTTCCACGGGCGGGAGCCATCTGAGTGTGCCTTACGTATTACGGAGGTTATTCTCTCGGGCATGGAAGTATACATTCCTTTCTCATATCCTTTGTCTAATGCAAAAAAACCTTTGTTTAATCACACTTGTTCTAATGCTGTCCGCAACAAGGAGAGGGCCTACAAAAGGTACCGGAGCCAACCCACCCCTGAATCACATCTTTTTTATGTTTCTGCCCTGAATCTTTCTAAGTCTGTTCTTCATTCTGCTAAAAATAATCTCATCCGCACTAAATGTTCCCAACTCTCCAACTCAAATTTTTCACGCTCCTTCTGGCACCTTGCCAAAAACCTTTATAACAACTTTACCTCATCATCCTTCCCTCCTCTTTTCTACTCTGATGGCTTTGTAGCTATTTCTTCTACTGATAAAGCCGATCTCTTGCTTAGACTTTCTCCTCCAATTCCACCTTAGACGATTCTGGTGCTGTTCCTCCATCACTTCCCCCCTCTGACTTCCTCATTGCTGACATTAAAATTTCTTCAGCTGATGTATTTTCAGCCATCACTGGCCTCAATACTAACAAGACATATGGTCCTGATGGGGTCCCTCCTGTTGTCCTCAAGAACTGTGCTTCTGTGTTTACACCCTGCCTAGGTAAACTCTTTCGCCTTTGTCTGTCAACTTGTACGTTCCTTCTTGCTGGAAGTTTGCTCTCATTCAGCCAGTCCCAAAGAAGGGTGACCATTCCCAACCCTCTAACTATCGTCCAATTGGTTTAACATCCTATTTTTCGAAAGTGTTTGAGTCTATTCTTAACAGAAAAATTTTAAAGCATCTTTCCTATCGCAACCTCCTTTCTGATTGTCAGTATGGGTTCCGTCAGGGACGCTCCACTGGTGATCTTCTAACCTATCTTTCAGACTCCTGGTCATCCTCCTTTCGGGACTTTGGCGAAAGTTGGCGAAAGCTTTGCCATTGCGCTTGACATCTCAAAGGCTTTCCATCGAGTCTGGCATAAATCTTTAATTTCTAAGCTGCCCTCTTACGGTTTCTATCCTTCTATCTGTGCCTTCATCTCTAGCTTCCTTTCTGGTCGTTCTATAGTTGCTGTTGTAGACGGCCACCATTCTTCTCCTAGATCTGTCAACAGTGGTGTTCCTCAGGGCTCTGTCCTATCACCAACTCTCTTCCTTTTATTCATCAGTGACCTTCTAAGCTGTACATCTAACCCTATCCACTCATATGGTGATGATTCCACCCTTCACCTTTCCATTCGGTTTCCGCAACGCCCATTTCAGCAGTTACTTAAACAAACAAGGGATGAGGTTATGGCATATCTAATGTCTGACTTGGATCGTATCTCTGAGTGGGGTAAAAATAATCTTGTTATTTTTAATGCATCAAAGACTTAGTTCTTGCACCAATCAACCAGACAAAACCTTCCAAAGGAGTACCCGCTGATGTTTAATAATGTCCAGCTCGTTCCTGCATCATCCTTGAACAGTAATCTCCTTACTATCCGGATGTCCACTATCCGTATACATCAGTATTCGGACATCGTAGGCTGTCCGACCCCCAAAGTGCCTCCAAATCAGAAAAAATCTGAAAAAAATCCGATTTTTTTGGACCGCGTCAGTTTGAATTTCCTGCGCGCGCCGAACAGGTGTGTTTTCGCACCTCCCACCTCTCTCACGGTCTCATTTCCCGCTCTGCTCCCGGCTTGTCAACACGCTTTCAACATGGCTGCTGAAGTGCTTGGTTTTGTGGTGATACCCTGTCTCCTGCAGGGCTTGATGCTGCTCTGCACCTTCTTCATCATGTGTGTGATGATGGCCCCGCCACCTGAGAAGAAGAAGAAAGTGGTTCTGACTCTGGAGAAGAAGCGAGAGGTATTGGAGAATGTGGACGCTGGGTGGCCGACATCACGGATCCTCCGTGAATTCAACCTCCCTCGCTCCACTTTGTTTGATATCAAGAAGTCCCGAGACAAACTACAGCAGTACACGGCTGATTTCACTTTGAAGACCAGACGGAACGTGGAGAGGAAGATGATGTTTACTCCTAAGTATGCTGACATTGACCGTTCCACGCTCATCTGGTATCGACAACAACGTGCTGCTGGTGTGTTGGTACGTGGAACGGAGCTGAAAGCTGCTGCCAAGAAGTTCGCAAGGCTACAGGACACCCCAGACTTCAAGGCATCTGAAGGTTGGCTCTTCGCATTCAAGTTACGGCCATGGCGAAGCTCTGGACGCTAACGACGAAGGAATAGAACTGTTTCGGCAGAAGGTGAAGGGCTTGATTGACAGCGAGGGCCTCACTCTTGGTCAAGTCTACAACGCTGATGAAGCTGGCCTATTTTATAGTTCAGTACCCACTAACACTCTTGCTGAGGAGACGGAGATGCGTGTACCTGGTCCAATGCTCTCCAAGCAATGGGTGTCTGCTTTGTGCTGTGCAAATGCTAACGGTATGCACCGGCTTAAGCCCGTTATTGTTGGCCGTGCAAAGCAGCCTCGGTGCCTTCGTGGGTTAATGGATGTCCTTCCTGTCATGTGGTATCATTCTCTGAAGGCTTGGTTCACAACCAAGATCTTCAGAAATTGGTTTCACCAACACTTTGTCAAGGAGGTCATTCGTTATCAGACAGAGACACTGAAAATCCCACATGACCAGCTAAAGGCCCTCCTGATTCTAGACAATGCACCTGCACATCCGTCTGAGAAGTAGTTGGTGGCTGAAAATGGCCGCATTAGGTGTCTGTTTCTGTTTTTGCCACCTAATACGACTGCTCTCATCCAACCAATGGACCAGGGAGTGATTGTGCCAGTGAAGAGGCTCTACCGACGGAGGTTTTTGGACGAGGCGATGGTTGTCTACGAGGACGAGGATGGTCGCAGGGAAGGACGAGACATGCGAGGACAAAAAACTGTCGAAAACCTTCGCCGATACAACCTCAAGTCTGCCATCTACAACGGGGCCAGTGCATGGAAGGAAGTCTCTGTCAAGACTTTAGAAAATGGTTGGTCTCGGCTGCTTCATGGAAGTGACGTGGTGCACGATTTTGTAGGTTTTGACGTGGATGACTTCCATGCAAGGCTTCGTGTGGGTGGAGACAATGTGGATGTCGACGAAGTGCGTGAGTGGTTGGATGACGACGAGGGCGATCCTGGGTATCAGATCATGTCTGATATCAAGATCGCATCTATTGCTGGTCCGAGTACCCAGCAGGAAGATTCCGACGAGGACAGCGACGATGATGCGGACTCCTCACGGCTTGCCACTACTCCAACCATCCCCAAGCTGAGCGCACTCCGGGAACATGTGGAGTTCGTTCTCGACTACCTGGAACACCCGGACTGTGACAGGGAGATGGGGCCCTTGGGACTTGTGGATGAAGTGCTAGCTTTCAGGCAGCGCATAATTAATCGTCAGAATCATCGTTGCTTGCGTCAATCAACCATTGACAGTTTTTTCAGGCCAGTCAACCCTGCCATCGTCAACTCTCGCTCCCTGCCATCATCTCACCAAGACAGGCCTTCTAGCTCCAAGCCACAGCCCAGCACATCAGGCACGGGGGAGTCACCAATGGATGTTAGTTTGCGGCTATCTTCTGAGTCCTCTGCAGTGGATAGCGTATCACCACGTCCCACCAAGGAGCCCCTACGCTGCCTCCGTCAGCTCATCTCGGACTCTGACAGTGACTAAATTTTCCAGGACTCGTCACTAGACCACACGGGAATTCACTGTTATGTACAGTGCAGTGAAGTGATGTGATGCAAGGTATGCGAAAAGAAACGTTGTGGAAAGTGCTGGTGAGAAGTGCTGGTGAGTGTAAAGTGCAGCGGAAGTGCTAAGGTGTGTCAGGTGCAAGGTCTTACTGTCAGAGTCTGAGATGACCGAGCGGGTTATACATCAGGACGGCGGCATCATTCTCGTAAGTACCCTAACTTCATCAAAATTCATTGTTTTGTTCTTCCCATATCATTAATCTCATGCATAGACTGTGTGAAAGGTGATTTCCATAATGCTTTTCATGTCTAACCTGTTTTCAGCATGCTGTAAAGTGGTAAAAAAATTCCCATAAATGTTAATCAGAATTTCCTGCTTTCAGTTTAATTTTTTCATGCATGGTTTGGAAGTGCACCAGCTATGAAAAAGGTGAATGCCATTGATTTGTGTGAAAGATGATTTCCATAATGATTTGCATGTCTAACCTGTTTTCAGCATGCTGTAGAGTGGTAAAAAAATTCCCATAAATGTTAATCATAATTTCCTGCTTTCAATTTAATTTTTTCATTCATGGTTTGGAAGTGCACCAGCTATGAAAAAGGTGAATGCCATTGATTTGTGTGAAAGATGATTTCCATAATGATTTGCATATCTAACCTGTTTTCAGCATGCTGTAAAGTGGTAAAAAAATTCCCATAAATATTAATCATAATTTCCTGCTTTCAATTTAATTTTTTCATGCATGGTTTTGAAGTGCACTAGCTATGAAAAAGGTGAATGCCATTGATTTGTGCGAAAGATGATTTCCATAATGATTTGCATATCTAATCTGTTTTCAGCATGCTGTAAAGTGGTTAAAAAATTCCCATAAATGTT
>JAGKTI010037017.1:0-10976 GCA_018397915.1 Birgus latro
AATGGCCTTTCATTCACAAAATAGAATGATAGGCAAACAGTCACAGCCAGTGTAAACACTTGGCTGCCATTTTGGTTTGCATACATCACTGTGTCTGCACGAGATTCATGGAGGAGATCATTGAAAATACTGTATTATTGTAGCAAAATCGTGATTAAATTTTTAACAGTGTACCAAAACAAGGTACTGTATAACTTCTGAATTAACATTGTAGTGATTTATCACATAATGAGGCATCGTATAATGAGGCTGCACTGTATGTTATATTTTGCTGTTATTTCAGGTGACAAAGGAGTACTACAACCTGTTCATGAATACTGGATTGATGCCTAAGAAGAAAATGAGCAAGTTTATGATAACACCAGATGCCAAGCTTCCCCCTGGCACCCCACTGTATGCCTCACACTACCGACCTGGCCACTATGTTGATGTTGTGGGGATCACGTGAGTTTATTTGTGTGAGCAGTACTCTCTCCTTCCTTGCTTTTTTTATCTCGCCTGTAGTGAACTGAGTGAATTTTTCTATTTGAATGTCGGATTGAAACAGGGATGTGTCATGTCCCCATGGTTGTTCATTCTGCATATGGATGGGGTTATAAAAGAGGTACAAGGTAGGGCAGTCGATGTTGGAGTGACCCTAATGAGAGAGGGCAGTGTTTGGAAACTCCCTGTACTGTTGTTTGCAGATGATACTGTATTGTTAAGTGAAGACGAAGGGGAACTGCAAGGCTTTGTGAATGAGTTTGGGAGAGTGCGTAAGAAACCGAATCTAACAGTGAGTGTAGGGGAGAGTAAAGTTATGGTCTTCAAGAGCAATGAAGCCACTGAATGTATAGTGAGGGTGGATGAGGAGGAAATGGAAAATGTGAATGTATTTAAGTACTTTGGTAGTGTGATGAGTAAGGATGGAAGTTTAGAGGGTGCAGTGCTTTAAAGGGTACAACAGGGAAGAAATGTTGCTGGTTCTTTGAAAGCAGTGATAAGAAACAGGGAAGTGAGCTTGGAAGTAAAAAAGTCACTGCCTAAAGTATTGTGATACCAACTCTAACGTATGGAAAATAAGCTTGGACCTTGTTGTAAGGACACAAGTCAAGAGTGAGGGCAGTGGAAATGAGTTATTTGAGAGGAGCATTTGGAGTTACGTGGAGAGACAGACTGACAAATGAGGAAGTGAGGGAGCATTGTGGTGTGGATGTGGATGTGATAGAAAGTGTTAGGAGAAATACTTTGATGTGGTTTGGCCATGTGGTGAGGATGGAGAGCGAGGGACAGATGAGGAGAGCGTAGGCGAGTGAGTTGGAGGGGGGAGAGGGAGGAGGAGGCTGAGGATGAGACGGAGGGGTGGAGTGGAGAGGTATGTGAGAGAGTGGTGTGTGAGTTGGGAGCAGGGCAGTTAAATGATGTTGGACATGGCAACATGGAGGCGAATTGTTTGTGGCCACCCCTGACATGTTTAAGACATCTGGCATTAGATAGATAGAGAGTAAATTTTCTAATGTTTTGATCCTTTCTTTGTTTTTGTATCTTGCTTGTGAAATTAGTCATTTGCTTTAAGTTTATCTTCTCATGTTTCTGGATCCTACCTTACCCCTCATGAGGTCATATCCACACCAAGTACTGGTTGGTGTTGGTGGGAATTCTTCATCAGTGTAACTCTTAGAAATTCTCACTCACACCCACCTACATCCATTATGACCCCTTATAAGTGTTGCAGTGATGCAACCATCCATGCCAGTAAGCATATGGTGTGGACACAGCCCTGGTTGGGAAGAAAGATCAAGATGATAATGATGACAACATTGATGATGATGATGATCTATCATCTTAAATCTTTTGTTACTTCTTGTGTATTAGGATTGTAGGGTCCTGGGACTAGGTAACTCATTCCACATATTTAAGGCAAGGGGGACTAGTTTGGTTGCTTATGCCAGAACACCAGCATGTCAACAGATAACCTAAACTCATAAGGGCCATGTCCATTTAGAGCACCTTAACATCCTCGATCACCAGGCATCCATTGCTGTGACAGCAGAGTATAGTGCTTCCTCACTTGAATTTTTTCAGTCTCAGGTCATCATTTTCATTATGTTCTGCCTAATTTAAGATTCTTTAAAAACTTGTAAACTGTGGCAGGGGAGTGCAGAAGAGGCTTTGTGATGCATCAGTATTGCAAAGTAAGTGCCTCTTAAGAAATTCGATGAAACATACATCAGGGGCTTGGTAAATGTAAGGCATATTTGCCCATAAAATTATCTTCACAATTCCCCTTAATTTTGGAGATATTGTGGTCAGAAACTGCAATTATGGTGGGGAAACTGATAACATGCATCCTATGATGGGGTGAAGTTTGAAAATGGGGTTTTAGTATGTAGGACGTCAACTCGTCTTTTATTATTTTTTCACATGATGCAACACCTGTGTGGGATGTAATCATACTGATTACAGCATACAGTACTTTATTATTTTTTAGTATCACATCAGTATAGTATCACAGTAGTCCCTCATTTACCCGGACACTTAGTATTCAGACGTGTTCGTTATGCGGATGCTTTTCCTTGGCTCCATTAAACCATTATAAATTTACTTGCTATTATCCAGAGGTAAAAGTCTTCAAGAACTTTGGCCTGCCAGCCGACATGTTCAAACATTCAGTGTTATGGCCGCTGGGCTCGAGTCGTGAGCGGGAAATGGTCCATAACCCACAACCAGAGCTAAAATGCCTGTCCGCCCCTGTACTGAATGGTCTAATCCGCGCGTTTGTCCGATTGCTCCCAATGAACCCCCAGCACCTGAGTAATATGACCATAATTCACATGCGTTGTCAAAATGTCTGTACACATTCCCACCGAATGTCCAGTACTGTGTGGCCACTGGGCTACGTCTTTCCCAACTGCCACCACCATCGAACATGGACCACAACGGCCATCTGCCTCTCTACTGAACGTCAGAAGTCCCCCGGTCACCGTGAGTTGTGTTTCCACATGGCCTCTTGGTGTCTAATAGACCGCAATCCACAAGTAAACGTATGGTAAAAGCATCTGTCAGCCTGCTGACGGAAGGGGGAGAATCCTGCCCACAGCTTCACTTCTCCTCCTCTCCCGTCCCTCATCCATACCCTCCCAGTTCCCCCCCTCACTCCCTCTGTCCCAACCATCCTCCATGGAGACAACACTGACTCGTGGGTTTTCAAAGATTTTTGCAATTTATTCAACTACTATTGGTCCTGTCGAAATTCCGCAGAATCCATGAGAAAGCTCGTAAAATTCTGCATCTAGACATATGCTCAACTCTTGGAAGGTGCTGACAAAATTTTGCACCTGGATGGTGGGAATTTATATAAAGGTAAGTTTTATTCCTGAACACTGTATTCTCACTGCGTTTCTGTACTTTTACTTATTTTATGAGTTTTTTATTAGCCCTTCTGTCAGCAGGCTGACAGATGCTTTTACCATACGTTTACTTGTGGATTGCGGTCTATTAGACGCCAAGAGGCCATGTGGGAACACAACTCACGGTGACTGGGGGACTTTCGACGTTCAGTAGAGAGGCAGATGGCCGCTGTCGCCAAACATGTACTCATGGGTTGTGGTCCGTGTTCGATGGTGGTGGCGGTTGGGAAAGACGTAGCCCGGTGGTCACACGGTATTGGACATTCGGTGGGGATGTATACAGACATTTTGACAACGCATGTGGATTACGGTCATATTACTCAGGTGCTGGGGGTTATTGGGAGCAATCGGACAAATGCGCGGCTTTGACCATTCAGTACAGGGGCAGACAGGCATTTTAGCTCTGGTTGTGGGTTACGGACCACTTCCCGCTCACGACTCGAGCCCAGCGGCCACAACACCGAATGTTTGAACATGTCGGCTGGCTGGCCAAAGTTCTTGAGGACTTTTATCTCTGGATAATAGCAAGTAGATTTATAATGGTTTAATAGAGCCAAGGACCAGCATCCGCATAAGAACACGTCCGGATACTAAGTGTCCGGGTAAATGAGGGACTACTGTAATACTATACTGATGTGATTCTAAAAAATAATAAAGTACTGTATGCTGTAATCAGTATGACAAAGGAAAAGGGGAAAAAGCAGTGTGTGGTAATCATAGGGGCATTTGCCTTCTCAGTGTAATAGGAAAAGTATATGGTAGGATACTTATTGACAGAGTTAGGGAAATTACTGACGAATTAGTTGGAGAAGAACTAGGAGATTTTAGGAAGGGAAGAGGTTGCGTAGACCAGATATTCATTCTTAGATCCTTGGTGGAAAAGTTTCTAGAGAAGGGCAAGAAGTTGTATGCAGCCTTCATGGATCTGGAGAAAGCATATGACAGGGTGGATAGACAAGGTTTGTGGAAGGTATTAAGAATATATGGAGTGGATGGGAAGCTGTTGAAGGCAGTGAAGAGTATGTATGAGGGTGCTAAGGCTGCAGTGCGTGTGGATGGCAAACTGAGTGAATCTTTCCATTTGAAGGTTGGATTGAAACAGGGATGTGTTATGTCTCCATGGTTGTTCAATCTGTATATGGATGGGGTTATAAAAGAGATACAAGGTTGGGCATGGATTTTGGAACGGCCCTAGTGAGAGAGGGCAGTGTTTGGAAACTCCCTGTACTGTTGTTTGCAGATGATACTGTGTTGTTGAGCGAAGACGAAGGGGAGCTGCAAAGCTTGGTAGATGAGTTTGGGAGAGTGTGTAAGAAACGGAATCTAAAGGTGAATGTGGGGAAGAGTAAAGTGATAATCTTTGAGAGAATTGAAGCCAGTGAATGTACAGTGAGATTGGATGGGAAGGATATGGAGAATGTGAGTGAATTTAAGTACTTGGGCAGTGTGATGAGTAAGGATGGAAGTCTGGAGGGTGAAGTGCTCGAAAGGGTGCAGCAGGGAAGGAAGGTTGCTGGTTCATTGAAAGCAGTGATAAGAAACAGGGAGGTGAGCATGGAAGTGAAAAAGTTGTTACATGACAGTATTGTGATACCAACTCTAACATATGGAAGTGACAAAGTTGTTACATGACAGTATTGTGATACCAACTCTAACATATGGAAGTGAAGCTTGGACCCTGTTTTAAGGACAGAAGTCAAGAGTGAGAGCAGTGGAAATGAGTTATTTGAGAAGAGCATGTGGAGTCATATGGAGAGACAGACTAACGAATGAGGAAGTGAAAGAGCGTTGTGGTGTGGTTGAGGATGTGATGGGAAGTGTTAGAAGAAACACGTTAAGGTGGTTTGGGAATGTGGTGAGGATGGAGAGTAAAAGACTGACGAGGAGAGTGTATGTGAGTGAGGTGGAGGGGGCGAGAGGGAGGGGAGGCTGAGGATGAGATGGAGGGATGGAGTGGAGAGGTATATGAGAGGGGGGTGTGAGTTGGGAGCGTGGTAGCGAAATGGCGGGGGACAGAGTGACATGGAGGCGATTTGTTTGTGGCCACCCCGTTCAGGATAAATGCGTCTGGCAATAGATAGATAGATAGATAGTTATAGTACAAACACCAGTGAAGATGATGGCATACATTTATATTAGTATAACCATTTTCCTGTGGCATATATGGCTGTGGAATTTTTTTTGAGCCCCGGGAGCAATCACTCGTCACAGATAACTGATTTTCAAACCGTTTTCAGGTTTCTCGTCGCGGCCTTCCCTCAAATTTTCTTTCCGTGGAACACCACCTCTCCTCCTCTAAACCTCACCTTCTCTTCTTAACAGAGACTCAGCTGTCTTAGGCAACTGACAGCAAACCCTTTTCTGTATCCTCCTACTCATTTCAAAGCCAAAGGTGGCTGTTGTGTATATGTACGCAACAACCTATCTTCCTCTCGTGTTCCTGAACTTGATTCTTCTGGATTCTCTACTCTCTGGCTTCGGCTCTCCTGTCATTCTCTGACTTAAGTATATCTGCGCTGTTTACTTATCGCCTAATTCTACTGACTATCAAAAATTCTTCGACTGTCTTACTTCTACGATGGAACACATTCTATCCATTTCTCCTTTCTCTGAAATCTCCATTCATGGAGATTTCAGTGTTCACCACCACCTTTGGCTCTCCTCTCCTTTTACTGATCCACCTGGTGAGCAAGCCTATACCTTTTTATCCTTAATGACCTAGAGCAGCTTGTACAGCACCCTGCCCGTATCCCTGATCGCCTTTGAGAGAGCCCCAACATACTTGACCTTTTCCTTACAACTAATCCTTCTGCTTACACTGTTAATCTTTTCTCTCTGTTGGGCTCCTCCGATCATAACCTTATTATCTTAACCTGTCCTATTGCTCCGGTGCAGCCTGGGGATCCTCCAAAGAAACGTCGTCTGTGGCACTTTGGAGCTGCGGATTGGGAGGCCCTCAGGCAGTACTTCTTTGATTTTCCCTGGAATGATTATTGCTTCCACGGGCGGGAGCCATCTGAGTGTGCCTTACGTATTACGGAGGTTATTCTCTCGGGCATGGAAGTATACATTCCTTTCTCATATCCTTTGTCTAATGCAAAAAAACCTTTGTTTAATCACACTTGTTCTAATGCTGTCCGCAACAAGGAGAGGGCCTACAAAAGGTACCGGAGCCAACCCACCCCTGAATCACATCTTTTTTATGTTTCTGCCCTGAATCTTTCTAAGTCTGTTCTTCATTCTGCTAAAAATAATCTCATCCGCACTAAATGTTCCCAACTCTCCAACTCAAATTTTTCACGCTCCTTCTGGCACCTTGCCAAAAACCTTTATAACAACTTTACCTCATCATCCTTCCCTCCTCTTTTCTACTCTGATGGCTTTGTAGCTATTTCTTCTACTGATAAAGCCGATCTCTTGCTTAGACTTTCTCCTCCAATTCCACCTTAGACGATTCTGGTGCTGTTCCTCCATCACTTCCCCCCTCTGACTTCCTCATTGCTGACATTAAAATTTCTTCAGCTGATGTATTTTCAGCCATCACTGGCCTCAATACTAACAAGACATATGGTCCTGATGGGGTCCCTCCTGTTGTCCTCAAGAACTGTGCTTCTGTGTTTACACCCTGCCTAGGTAAACTCTTTCGCCTTTGTCTGTCAACTTGTACGTTCCTTCTTGCTGGAAGTTTGCTCTCATTCAGCCAGTCCCAAAGAAGGGTGACCATTCCCAACCCTCTAACTATCGTCCAATTGGTTTAACATCCTATTTTTCGAAAGTGTTTGAGTCTATTCTTAACAGAAAAATTTTAAAGCATCTTTCCTATCGCAACCTCCTTTCTGATTGTCAGTATGGGTTCCGTCAGGGACGCTCCACTGGTGATCTTCTAACCTATCTTTCAGACTCCTGGTCATCCTCCTTTCGGGACTTTGGCGAAAGTTGGCGAAAGCTTTGCCATTGCGCTTGACATCTCAAAGGCTTTCCATCGAGTCTGGCATAAATCTTTAATTTCTAAGCTGCCCTCTTACGGTTTCTATCCTTCTATCTGTGTCTTCATCTCTAGCTTCCTTTCTGGTCGTTCTATAGTTGCTGTTGTAGACGGCCACCATTCTTCTCCTAGATCTGTCAACAGTGGTGTTCCTCAGGGCTCTGTCCTATCACCAACTCTCTTCCTTTTATTCATCAGTGACCTTCTAAGCTGTACATCTAACCCTATCCACTCATATGGTGATGATTCCACCCTTCACCTTTCCATTCGGTTTCCGCAACGCCCATTTCAGCAGTTACTTAAACAAACAAGGGATGAGGTTATGGCATATCTAATGTCTGACTTGGATCGTATCTCTGAGTGGGGTAAAAATAATCTTGTTATTTTTAATGCATCAAAGACTTAGTTCTTGCACCAATCAACCAGACAAAACCTTCCAAAGGAGTACCCGCTGATGTTTAATAATGTCCAGCTCGTTCCTGCATCATCCTTGAACAGTAATCTCCTTACTATCCGGATGTCCACTATCCGTATACATCAGTATTCGGACATCGTAGGCTGTCCGACCCCCAAAGTGCCTCCAAATCAGAAAAAATCTGAAAAAAATCCGATTTTTTTGGACCGCGTCAGTTTGAATTTCCTGCGCGCGCCGAACAGGTGTGTTTTCGCACCTCCCACCTCTCTCACGGTCTCATTTCCCGCTCTGCTCCCGGCTTGTCAACACGCTTTCAACATGGCTGCTGAAGTGCTTGGTTTTGTGGTGATACCCTGTCTCCTGCAGGGCTTGATGCTGCTCTGCACCTTCTTCATCATGTGTGTGATGATGGCCCCGCCACCTGAGAAGAAGAAGAAAGTGGTTCTGACTCTGGAGAAGAAGCGAGAGGTATTGGAGAATGTGGACGCTGGGTGGCCGACATCACGGATCCTCCGTGAATTCAACCTCCCTCGCTCCACTTTGTTTGATATCAAGAAGTCCCGAGACAAACTACAGCAGTACACGGCTGATTTCACTTTGAAGACCAGACGGAACGTGGAGAGGAAGATGATGTTTACTCCTAAGTATGCTGACATTGACCGTTCCACGCTCATCTGGTATCGACAACAACGTGCTGCTGGTGTGTTGGTACGTGGAACGGAGCTGAAAGCTGCTGCCAAGAAGTTCGCAAGGCTACAGGACACCCCAGACTTCAAGGCATCTGAAGGTTGGCTCTTCGCATTCAAGTTACGGCCATGGCGAAGCTCTGGACGCTAACGACGAAGGAATAGAACTGTTTCGGCAGAAGGTGAAGGGCTTGATTGACAGCGAGGGCCTCACTCTTGGTCAAGTCTACAACGCTGATGAAGCTGGCCTATTTTATAGTTCAGTACCCACTAACACTCTTGCTGAGGAGACGGAGATGCGTGTACCTGGTCCAATGCTCTCCAAGCAATGGGTGTCTGCTTTGTGCTGTGCAAATGCTAACGGTATGCACCGGCTTAAGCCCGTTATTGTTGGCCGTGCAAAGCAGCCTCGGTGCCTTCGTGGGTTAATGGATGTCCTTCCTGTCATGTGGTATCATTCTCTGAAGGCTTGGTTCACAATCAAGATCTTCAGAAATTGGTTTCACCAACACTTTGTCAAGGAGGTCATTCGTTATCAGACAGAGACACTGAAAATCCCACATGACCAGCTAAAGGCCCTCCTGATTCTAGACAATGCACCTGCACATCCGTCTGAGAAGTAGTTGGTGGCTGAAAATGGCCGCATTAGGTGTCTGTTTCTGTTTTTGCCACCTAATACGACTGCTCTCATCCAACCAATGGACCAGGGAGTGATTGTGCCAGTGAAGAGGCTCTACCGACGGAGGTTTTTGGACGAGGCGATGGTTGTCTACGAGGACGAGGATGGTCGCAGGGAAGGACGAGGCATGCGAGGACAAAAAACTGTCGAAAACCTTCGCCGATACAACCTCAAGTCTGCCATCTACAACGGGGCCAGTGCATGGAAGGAAGTCTCTGTCAAGACTTTAGAAAATGGTTGGTCTCGGCTGCTTCATGGAAGTGACGTGGTGCACGATTTTGTAGGTTTTGACGTGGATGACTTCCATGCAAGGCTTCGTGTGGGTGGAGACAATGTGGATGTCGACGAAGTGCGTGAGTGGTTGGATGACGACGAGGGCGATCCTGGGTATCAGATCATGTCTGATATCAAGATCGCATCTATTGCTGGTCCGAGTACCCAGCAGGAAGATTCCGACGAGGACAGCGACGATGATGCGGACTCCTCACGGCTTGCCACTACTCCAACCATCCCCAAGCTGAGCGCACTCCGGGAACATGTGGAGTTCGTTCTCGACTACCTGGAACACCCGGACTGCGACAGGGAGATGGGGCCCTTGGGACTTGTGGATGAAGTGCTAGCTTTCAGGCAGCGCATAATTAATCGTCAGAATCATCGTTGCTTGCGTCAATCAACCATTGACAGTTTTTTCAGGCCAGTCAACCCTGCCATCGTCAACTCTCGCTCCCTGCCATCATCTCACCAAGACAGGCCTTCTAGCTCCAAGCCACAGCCCAGCACATCAGGCACGGGGGAGTCACCAATGGATGTTAGTTTGCGGCTATCTTCTGAGTCCTCTGCAGTGGATAGCGTATCACCACGTCCCACCAAGGAGCCCCTACGCTGCCTCCGTCAGCTCATCTCGGACTCTGACAGTGACTAAATTTTCCAGGACTCGTCACTAGACCACACGGGAATTCACTGTTATGTACAGTGCAGTGAAGTGATGTGATGCAAGGTATGCGAAAAGAAACGTTGTGGAAAGTGCTGGTGAGAAGTGCTGGTGAGTGTAAAGTGCAGCGGAAGTGCTAAGGTGTGTCAGGTGCAAGGTCTTACTGTCAGAGTCTGAGATGACCGAGCGGGTTATACATCAGGACGGCGGCATCATTCTCGTAAGTACCCTAACTTCATCAAAATTCATTGTTTTGTTCTTCCCATATCTTTAATCTCATGCATAGACTGTGTGAAAGGTGATTTCCATAATGCTTTTCATGTCTAACCTGTTTTCAGCATGCTGTAAAGTGGTAAAAAAATTCCCATAAATGTTAATCAGAATTTCCTGCTTTCAGTTTAATTTTTTCATGCATGGTTTGGAAGTGCACCAGCTATGAAAAAGGTGAATGCCATTGATTTGTGTGAAAGATGATTTCCATAATGATTTGCATGTCTAACCTGTTTTCAGCATGCTGTAGAGTGGTAAAAAAATTCCCATAAATGTTAATCATAATTTCCTGCTTTCAATTTAATTTTTTCATTCATGGTTTGGAAGTGCACCAGCTATGAAAAAGGTGAATGCCATTGATTTGTGTGAAAGATGATTTCCATAATGATTTGCATATCTAACCTGTTTTCAGCATGCTGTAAAGTGGTAAAAAAATTCCCATAAATATTAATCATAATTTCCTGCTTTCAATTTAATTTTTTCATGCATGGTTTTGAAGTGCACTAGCTATGAAAAAGGTGAATGCCATTGATTTGTGCGAAAGATGATTTCCATAATGATTTGCATATCTAATCTGTTTTCAGCATGCTGTAAAGTGGTTAAAAAATTCCCATAAATGTT
>JAGKTI010037018.1:0-10976 GCA_018397915.1 Birgus latro
TAGGTGATTGTGTGCAATGCAGTCTTCATGATGTGTTTAATAGTATGAGATGCTGTGTTACATCCTGGACAGGCATCAGCGATGGAGTCATTCAGCCTTTTCTGATAACTTAAAGAGGGCTGGATGATGCCTACATCTCAGCCTGGCCAGGTGGACCCTGTCCTCACGAGGGTGATAGGATTAAAAAAGATGGTTATCAGGCGTCCGTACATACAGCTGTGTGTTGTCTTTAAATGACTGAATGGAACGGTGAGTGATTTGAGTATGAATATGCTTCTGGAAGCTGGACTGTGGTGGGCGGGGGGAAAAGATGACAGTATTTGTGTATGATATGTGCTGGATGTTGTTTTGATGACACTGGTGAGTGTGGATGTGCTGCCATGTAGTGTAGTGGATGTTGTGGGTTTGTGGAGGCTGCAGCGAGAATTTGGGTGTCTCTCATGTCTAGATGATCCTTGACTTAGAGGACTTTGGTTTCTTGGTGTAGGTTGTCTGTAGGTGTAGTAGTTGTGCAGCCTGTGATTATTTTTAGGGCCTTGTTTTGTATAGTCTGAAGTGTTATAGTGTGTTTTAGTGAGGTTAGGATCCCAAGCAGGGCTTGCATAATTCATCACTGAACGTATACATTGTTTCTATACTGTGGTGGTGGTTTCTTTGTTGTGTCCAAATGTTAAATGGGCAAATGACCTCAAGGCACTGAGTCTAGGTGTTAATTTATTTTTGATGTTTGTGATGTGTTGTTTAAATGACATTGATGTATGTTACACCAAGGATTTTGAGTGTGTGTGTGTGTGTGTGTGTGTGTGTGTGGTAGGGGAATGTTGTTTATGGAGATGTGTGGAATGTGACTGTGATCTGCTGTCCAGTTTGTGTGAAGGGTCACTATAGATTTGGCTGGGGCTATTTTGAGGCTATCTGTAGTGAACCATTTGTGTAGTGTTTTGAGGTAAGATTGGAAGATGTGTGTGGCTGTGTTTGCATTTTGGTGTGTACATGTAAGTGTTATGTCGTCTGCATAGGAAACTGTGTGTATCTGTGGTGTGTGGGGTGGGTATGTCATGCATGTATAGGTTAAGGAGTGTAGGGGACAAAACAGATCCATGGGGGACGCCATTTGTGAAGTTTCTGATGTTCAATGACTGACCGGTAAAAGGTACATGTGCACATCTGCCTGTTAAGTAGTTTGCCAGCCATCTTTTTGTGTTATTGTGCATGTTTGTGTTGAATATTTTGTTTGGGGTTGTGGCGGGGGATGGAATCAAAAGCTTTACTAATGTCTAGTATGGCAAGGAGTGTTCTATGTGGTGGCCTAGCTGAATTCATGCCATGAAAAACTCCCTGTGTAAGGTCTGTAAGAAGAGTGTTTGTGGAGTGTAGTAGCCTAAAACCACATTGTGATGGGGCTAGGGGTGTTTGAGGTGTAACTAGTTGTAGTACCAGTCTTTGTTGATGAGGAGGAGGGGTAGATTGAGATGGTGTGGGAGGAAGGATGGGAGGAAGGATATTTTGTTGTGATGGAGGGGTAGATTGATATGGTGATGGAGGAAGAATAGGACTGGAGTGTATTGGCGTTGTGATGATGGCCAGATTGAGATGGTGTGGGAGGTTGGATGGGACTGGAATGTATTTGTGTTGTGATGAGGAAGAGTTGATTGAGATGGTCTGTGAGGATGGGACTGGAATGTATTGGTGTTGTGATGGGGGGGTATATTGAGATGGTTTGGGAGGAAGGATGGGACTGCATTGTATTGGTGGTGTGATGAGGAAGGGTAGATTGAGATGGTTTGGGAGGAAGAATGAGACTGGAGTGTACTGGTGTTGTGATGAGGAGTAGATTGAGATGGTTTGGGAGGAAGGATGGGACTGGATTGCATTGGTGATATCCTAGAACGAGCACAGAACAGGGTGGCTTGTAGGAAGGACTCTGTATTTTATGAAGTCACGGTAATACATTGAAACAGTGTAACATAGATAAAAAATGCTGTTTAACTATTATTGGCATGCATGGAGGTGGAAAGGGAGTCCTTCCTGTGGTGGCACAGATTTAAGTGGGTGGTGGCGCTGCCTGGTCGTGTTCAGCTCCCTCCCTGTCCCCCGAAAGGATGATGGACAGCTGGAGAGGGACAGTTTAAGCCTTCAGTCCACTGGGTTCACTTTGCGATGAACCTGGGACTACAGACACCCCTCCCCCCCCACAGACACACACACACTACCAATAGAATAATGCAGATTCCTTTCTTTAACAGGTTGAAGACTACAGCATGGAGACTGAGAAGATACTTCACAAAAGATAAGTACTGTACGTTTGTTTGGTGCTGTGGCTATTGTAATGCCACTTTTTGAACTAGTAATAATAATAATAATAATAATAATAATAATAATAATAATAGTACTCTATATATATCTATATCTATTGCCAGGCGCCTTAATCCCCTAAGGGGTAGCCACAAACAAATCATCTCCATGTCGCCCTGTCCCCTGCCATTTCATTGCCCTGCTCCCAGCTCACACCCCCTTCTTTCATATACCTCTCCATTCCATCCCTTCATCTCATCCTTGGGCTCCCCCTCCCTCTCCCCCCTTCCACCTCACTCACATACACTCTCCTTGTCAGTCTCTCGCTCTCCATCCGCTCCACATGGCCAAACCACCTCGGTGTGTTTCTCTTAACGCTTCCTATCACATCCACATCCACACTACAACGCTCCTTCACTTCCTGATTTGTCAGTCTGTTTCTCCATGTGACTCCACGTGCTCCTCTCAAATAACTTAGTTCCACTGCTCTCACTCTTGACTTCTGTCCCTCCAACAAGGTCCAAGCTTCACTTCAGTATGTTAGAGTTGGTATCACAATACTGTCATGTAGTAGCTTTTTCACTTACATGCTCACTTCCCTGTTTCTTATCACTGCTTTGAAGGAACCAGCAACCTTTCTTCCTTGTTGTACCCTTTCAAACACTTCACCCTCTAAAATTCCATCATTACTTATCACACTACCCAAGTACTTAAATGCACCCACATTTTCCATTTCCTCCTCATCCAGCCTCACTGTACATTCACTGACTTTGCTTCTCTGGAAGACCTTAACTACTCTTCCCTACATTTACCTTCAGATTCAGTTTCTTACACACTCTCCCAGACTCATCCACCAAGCCCTGCAGCTCCCTTTCGTCTTCACTTAACACAGTATCATCTGCAAACAACAGTACAGGGAGTTTCCAAACACTGTCCTCTCTCACTAGGGCCACTCCAACATCCACTGCTCTACCTTGTATATCTTTTATAACCCCATCCATGTACAGACTGAACAACCATGGAGACATGACACATCCTTGTTTCAATCCAACCTTCAAATGGAAAGATTCACTCAGTTTGCCATCCACACGCACTGCAGCCTTAGCACCCTCATACATACTCTTCACGGCCTTCAACAACTTCCTGTCTACTCCATATATTCTTAATACTTTACACAGTCCTTGTCTATCCACCCTGTCATATGCTTTCTCCAAATCCATGAAGGCCGCATGCAACTTCTTTCCTTTCTCTAGAAACTTTTGCACTAAAAATCCGAGAATGAATCTCTGATCTACACAATCTCTTCCCTTCCTAAAACCTCCTTGTTCTTCTCAAACAAATTCCTCTGTTATTTCCCTAACTCTGTTAGTATCTTACCATATACTTTTCCTATTACACTAAGAAGGCAAATCCCCCTATGATTACCACACATTTCTTTTTCCCCTTTTCCTTTGTACAGGGGAACAATTATACCTGACTTCCAATCCTCTGGGACTCTACCTTCCTCCCAGGCTAATCTGCATACCTTCCACCTCCATTCTACTACTATCTCTCCCCCATGCTTCAGCATTTCACCACACACTCCATCAATTCCTGGGGCTTTCTTCTTTTTAACTTTATTGCTTTCACGACTACCATCCTACTGATTTCTTCCTCTCTTCTCACGTCCCTCTTTCTCCCAGCCATTCCCCAGCCACTGATACTTGCATTACTTTCATTCTCTATGTTCAACAAATCCTTAAATTGGTCTCTTCATCTGCTCACCTTTTCTCCCTTTACTAGTATTCTAACATTTTTATCTTTCACACCACAAATAACTACTTTAACACCCTGTCTAACTCTTTACCTCTTTCCAGAATATTTTTCTTTTACATTCCCTCCAGTTTACACTCAGATTCTTCCAAATTCCTCATCTACTCTCTTCTTATTCTCTCACTAATCTTCTCTTCATATAACACTCTCTTCTGTCTCTCAGCTTCCTCCACGCCTGTTTCTCATCCACTCACTATATGCATTCTTCTTTTGTGCCACAGCCACTCTTACCTCGTTTCGTTTCGTTTTTGTAGGCTCCAACATGCATGCACGCATCGGCCTTGGTCACCTAATGGCGTCTCTCCATCCTGCTCGATCTCTGGCAGCCTCCCTGTTCAGTCCCTCTTCCCAGGTCTTTTTCGGTCTACCCCTCGCAACCCCACCCCTAATATTAACGCTTCTCGCTTTCTGCTCCCAATTATCATCCTCCATCCTCTTCACATGCTTAAACTACCTCAGCCTACCTCTCCTCATCACACCACCAGCACACTCCATCCCCATCCTACCTCTCAACTCTTCCATTGTAAAACCTAGCCCTGCCAGGCCTTGCACTCAGGGACACACTGCACATCCACCTAACCATTGTCATTTTTGTACGTTTGAGCCTGCAAATATCCTCTTCCTTTACTGTCTACATCTCACTACCATACAGGATTACACTCCTAACACATGCTGCATACAAAGATCTCATAGCATGTAGGGAGAGCCCTCTCAGTGTCGGGAGAGGCAACAGCTCCCTGAACTTCTTCCTGCCACTCATCCTAGCCTCAAAGCTAGCTCCAGCCCCACCTCCAGCACGTAAAATGTTTCCCAAATAACAAAACTCTTTTACACATTCAAGAGACTAGCCTGCAAATTGAATCCTTTCCTGCCTGAAAATCTCCAACCGCTCTCCCCGACACACTGCACATATGAAATCAGTCTTCCTCTAATACCACTACATCTCTTCTGCACCCATTTATCACAAACACTGCACAAGATGGAATTACTTCCCATGACCTTGAGGCAGATTGCACATGGCCACTCTCCCTCTTTGACAGTACCGCCACCAGCCCTTGATACTGTACCGCCACCAGCCCTTGATACTGTACCGCCACCAGCCCTTGATACTGTACCATCACTTTTTTTTTATCTGCATTTACTCTTAAGCCCTTGAGCCACATACCATTTCTCCACTTCTTAAATCTTTCCTCTGCCTCCTTTTCATTCTCTGCAATCAACACCGAATCATCAGCATATAACATCACCCATGGGAGTCCATTCTGGAGTCAAGTGAGAGGGCTTCAGGTACCATGATAAACAACAAGAGATTTGCCATCACAACAACAGACACCATACCTTCAAACAAACAACAAGCAAACACTCTCATCAATCACTTTTCACATGTCAGCCATCTAAACCCCCATCGTGACGACTGACGTATCATCCGACGTAAGAGACAGTTCCCCACTTCACTTACAACCAGACGAAGCACATCATTAGCAACCTCAAGCACTCAAATGCCTGTGGACCAGACAACATAAGCAACATACAACTTAAACATCCTGGACTACAGGGCATACAAGCACTGACCAACATATCAAACTACAGCTATTAATACCAAACATCTGGAAGCATAGCAATATCATCAATATCCCCAAACCCAACAAAGACCTCACGTTACCTTCCTCACACTGCCCCATCACACTCCTCTGCACTCCCTCCAAAGTCACCGAAAGATTAGTACTACAACTAGTTACACCTTACACCCCCCCTAGCCCCATTACAACATGGTTTTAGGCCACTACACTCCACAAACACTCTTCTTACAGACCTCACAGAGTGTTTTTGATAGCATGAATTTAGCTAGGCCATCACATAGAACATTCCTTGGCACACTAGACGTTAGTAAAGCTTTTGATTCCATCCCCCGCCACAACCTCACAAACAAAATATTCAACACAAACATGCACAGTAACACAAAAAGATGGCTGGCAAACTACTTAACAGGCAGATGTGCACATGTAACTTTTGCCGGTCAGACCTCAAACATCAGAAGCTTCACAAATGGCGTCCCCCAAGGATCTTTAACCTATACATGCATGCCATACCCACACCCCACACACCACAGATACACATAGCTTCCTATGCAGACAACATAACACATGTACACACCAAAATGCAAACACAGCAGCACACATCCTCCAACCTTACCTTAACACAATGCATGAATGGTTCACCACAAACACTCAAAATAGCCCCAGCCAAATCCACAGTGACCCTTGTCACAAACTGGACAGCAGAACAGTCACATTCCACACCTCACCATAGACAACACCCCTACCGCACACACACACAGACACACACCCAAAATCATTGGTGTAACATACAATACATCAATGTCATTTAAACAACACATAACAGACATTAAAAATAAATTAACACTTAGACTAAATTCCTTGAAGTGACTTGCCCATACAACATTTGGACACGACAAACAAACTACCACCACAGTATACAAACAATATATACGCTCAGTGATGAAATACGCAAGCCCTGCTTGGGCTCTTAACCTCGCTAAAACACACCATGACACTCGACAGACCAAACAATACAAGGCCCTAAAAATAATCACAGGCTACACAGCAACTGCACCTACAGACCACCTACACCAAGAAACCAAAGTCCTCAATGTCAAGGATCATCTAGACATGAGAGGCACCCAAATTCTCGCTACAGCCACTCCACAAACCCACAACATCCACAACACTATATGGCAGCACATCCATACACACCAAGGAACATCAAAACAACACCCAGCACACTCTATCATACACAAATACTATAATCTCTTCCCCCCTGCCCGCCTTAGACCAGCTTCCAGATGCATATTCATACTCAAATCACTTGCCGTTCCATTCAGTCTCTTAAAGACAACACACAGCTGCATGCACGGCCTCCTGATATCCATCCTTCTGAATGCTATCTCCATCGTGAAGACAGGGTCCACCTGGCCAGGCTGAGATGTGGTCATCATCCAGCCCTCCTAAGTTATCAGAAGAGTCTGGATGACTCCGTTGCTGATGCCTGTCCAGGATGTAACACAGCACCCCATACTATTAAGCACATCATGGAAGACTGCATTGCACACAATCACCTACGCCATCAACACAACATACACTCCTTGAGAGCTCTGTTGGAAAGCCTGGTCTCGGTCATGGCCTTCCCTAGGGACTCTGGGCTGTTCGGCCAGACTGCCTAGGGACAACAACAACAATAATAATGAGATTCAATACTGACCCTGATGCACACCAACATTCATGGAAAACTCATCACTCAAATCTCCATTCACTCTTACCTGGGTGCCAGCACCCACATACATGGCCATAACCACCCTAACCAGCCACTCCTTCATCCCAAGCTTTCTCATTGCCCACTACTTCACCTCTCTAGGGACTCTGTCAAAGGCCTTCTCCAAATCAACAAAACCAAAGTACAGTTCCCTTTTCTTTCCTGTATATATTTACTGAAGCTGTCGAACAATGAATATGGCATCAGTGGCCCCCCCTGCCTGGCATTAACCCAAACTGCATCTCATTAGTATTCACTCTTTCTCTAATCATACCTTTCAGAACTCTCCATTATCTTCATTATCTTGTGCAAAAGATTTGTCTGTAATTTCCTCTTTCCAGGGCATCTCCTTTCTCTTGTACACATTTACAGTTACACTCTTCAGCCAATAATCTGTGACAACACACTCATATATAATCATTTTTATCAGGTCAGTGACCAACCTCTCATATATCACTTGAAGCCTTCATTATTTCAGCAGTCAACCTGACACACTTGCTGCCTTCCCCACTTGCATCCTGCCTATTGCTTCGTCAATTAAAGGACAAGGTCCAAACACTGGATCTGGTGGCTCCAGACCTTTCCTTTCCCAGTCAGACTCCTCATTCAACAACCGGCTGTAACGCTTTCTCCATTCGTCGTTAATATCCCCAATGTTCACCACTACTCTTCCTTCAACATTCGTCACACACTGCTCACCCATAGGATCCCGATTCTCCCTCTTCACCTGGTTTGCCACCTTAAATATCATATTCTTCCTTTCCACACGATTTAGGTTATCAAGTAAAGTGCCTGTGACTCAGACTTCGCTCTGTATACCTCTTTTCTAGCCCTACACTCGGCAGCCAGCTATTCCTCCTTGTCACTACCCTTCTTCCATTCCCAGAAAAACCTTTTCTCCTTAACTGCAGGATCTACACCCTCATCCCACCACCAAGTTACTTTGTCTTGGTGGGCCTCTTGTCCAACTGCATAGGCCCACTTATCATATAATAATAATAATAATGAGTAATAATAACTTGGTCACTTTCAGGGCACCAGTTTTTTTTTTTAAAGGAATTCAGTAACGCCTGGGACGTTTGGGCCAGTAGTTAATAATAATAATAATAATGATAACTAATGATAATCTGTATCCATCTGTTGCCAGACGCCTTAATCCCTTAAGGGGTGGCCGCAAACAAATCACCTCCATGTCGCCCTGTCCTCCGCCATTTCATTGCCCTGCTCCCAGCTTACACCCCATTGTCTCATATACCTCTCCACTCTATCCCTCCATCTCATCCTTGGCCTCCCCCCTCCCTCTTCCCCCCCTCCACCTCACTCTCATACTCTCCTTGTCAGTCTCTCACTCTCCATCCTCTCCACATGCCCAGACCACCTCAGTGTGTTTCTCCTAATGCTTCCTATCACATCCTGTAACATATTAATAGTAATAGTAATAATAATAATGTCAATAATAATAAAAATAAAATTCCTCTATTTCATAAAGCTTGAACTAAAATAGGCTAATGGAAGCAATGAATGAAAATAAATGTATAATCCTGGTATTTATGTATAATCCTGGTATTTATATATGATCCTGGTATTTATATATGATCCTGGTATTGCTGTCTCGCTGTGAGTAGATTCAGGAATGTGAGGATGGAAGGGTGAGGTAGGAGGAAGGGAGGGTGAGATAGGAGGGAGGGAGGGTGCGATGGGACTGAGGTAGAGAAGTTTTGATAAGCTTAGAATGGTTAGAGAGGTGGTTTAAGCTTAGATTGGTTGCTGGTTTGGTCCAGTCTTGGTTGTCAGTCTTTGTGGTTGTCAGTCTTTGTGGTTGTCAGTCGTCGTGGTTGTTAGTCGCGTACCAGTGGAGTAATAAATTTTTAATGGAAATATTTTGTCATACCGTACATTGCCCTGCCCTGCCCTGCCCTGCTCTGCCTTGCTTTACCCACAGCCACTGCCCATCAACCCATCAGATCTATGCTCGATGATCCCCCCTCCCCCCTACCCCTGCCCCACGCCCCCCCCCCCCCCCCCCCACCCAAAAACACCACCCCCCTCCATGCCCAGTGCCCCCCCACCCTCTGATCTGTCCAATGCCCCCTCCACCCTCTGATGCATACCTATTCGCCTACCCACTGCTCCATGCCTGACAGCCTACCCTCTGCTACATACCTGAGTCTGTCTGCCATTGCATCTTGGCAGGTAAAGTGTGACCTCACAAGCTCCCTAGATCAACCAGTGTAAAGAATTTGGCCTTCAACTGCAGACGACGGCGAGATGATGAAATATGTAGGACACAACGAGATGAAATAAACAGGACACACACATCTCCGCCAGTACCAATAAAATCAACAGTTTATTCCTGTCATTTCCTTTATCCCACCACACGCATACTTGTCATTCACGGTCAGTTACAGAATCTCCATACATATTTCTGCCGATGTCAGAGTTTTGCAGTTGTAGGCATGCATCCTGCTTTTTATGCAAGGAAGAGGGAACCAAAGGCCAGAAACCTGCAAGATTGTTCAAAGAAAAAAAACCACACAAGCTAAGCTCATTTCGAGATCCCTGCACACACTGGGAAGACTGGAGGTCATATACAGTGAGAAATAGAGGACCTGTATAACTAATGCTCGGCGAATTTCACAAAATATACGTTATTTGGAAATGTCTTACTGTAGAAATGGAGACAGTGGTGGTAGAATGAATATGAAATGGAGGGATGGGATGGCGAGGTATGACTGAGGGTGGGAGGCTGGAGAGAGGGGGGTGGGAGGCTGAAGAGAGGGAGGGTGGGGTGCTGGAGAGGGGGAGGATGGGGTGCTGGAGAGGGTGGGTGGGAGGCTGGGGAGGGGGAGGATGGGGTGCTGGAGAGGGTGGGTGGGAGGCTGGAGAGAGAAGGGGTGAGGTGCTGGGGGGAGAGGGTGGAAGGCTGGAGAGAGGGTGGGAGGCTGGAGAGAGAGGATGGGGTCCTGAAGATAGGGCAGTGTGATGGCATACTGTGACAGACTGGTTTTCTGGTCGGTTAAGGACGCTACCTATCACCTCTTCCTTACCGATTGATTTTTGGATACCGCTGGCTAATACCATTCTGCACGTTATCGATGCAGTGTGTGGTAATATTGGAGTGACTCAAAGAACAGTAAGGTATAATAAATCAGTTAGGAAGAGGTGTTAGGGAGCACCTTTGTCGATTTAGGGATAGCTATAGACAGACTTCTATAATGACATAGAAAAAATACAGTAAAAGAATGAAGGTTGCTCTTCCCTGGTGTCCATTCCTCGTCTGTCCGTCCATCTATCCATCTATATCTGTCCATCTGTACCATTTGTCTATTGTCAGTCACCTTAATCCCATAAGGGGTGGCCACAAACAAATAGCCTCCATGTCGCCTTGTCCCCTGTCATTTCACTGCCCTTCTCCCAGCTTATACCCCTCCTCACCCTCTCATATACCTCTCCACTCCATCCCTCCATCTCATCCTCGGTCTCCCCCTCCCTCCCCCCCCACGCTTCAGCATGAAAAATAATACTATCATTCAACATCT